>JBBPQR010000053.1:0-23535 GCA_038092615.1 Boletus sphaerocystis | reverse complement strand
GGGCATGTCGCCGTCTACTTCAGTGGAGACCTCTGTCACACCCGGGTCTTCGCGGCCCTTGTCGTCCTTGCGAGCCCGCATGTCCAAATTCATCCCAGGTTACCGTCCTCTTAGCTCACCTTCCTCCCTCGGTCGTGCCAGCTCCTTCACTTCATCCGCTAGCGATAGCACGAGACCGGCCACCCCACGAAAGGCAGTTCGATTTTCCACGAGTGTACTTGCAATAGACGAACAGTCATAGCTTCTTCTTTGACACATCTAGATCTTCCCAGAGTCTAAACTGTTTTACCACCTGCATTTTTTATTTGGATCCATGCACGGGACATGATTCACGCACGTTAACCTATTTTTTGACATATTTTATTCAAATGTAGCTCCATTTGCAAAGCCTATCCCATGTCTTCATCCCCAGTGGCTGTGAGTCCTGTGGTTGCGGTACCGCCGCACCACCCTCCTCGCGTTTCCGAGTCTGTCGCGTTTCTGTTTCAGCATCGACCCTACTTAGAATTCCACCTCAACATTCCTCACGACGATACTATCACGTTAGATTCTGCCCATCACCCGACCAACCAGCACGCTGAGCTCTAGCACATCCCAGCCATACCCATCATGGCACCAGTAGAAACAGAATACTATGATTTGGTGTGTGGCTCCGGCCGCTGATCTGTTCGCTCCGTGTAACCCCTTGGAATCATAGTTGGGAGTCTCCGTGGACGTCAATGACACAGATCTGAAAAAGGCCTATCGGAAGCAAGCCATGAAGGTTCGTGATAGCATCGATTTTTGTTGCCTTTCATACCTTGCGCCGATCTCATGCGTCCTCGTCCCACTTCTCATTCCATAGTACCACCCAGATAAGAATCCCTCCCCCGACGCAGAGGAAAAGTTCAAAGAAATAAGGCAAGTTGACCATCAAATCAAATAAAGGTGGGGGATGGCTGGTAACGTGTATGCCTCGTGTTCATAGCAAAGCTTATCAAGTGCTATCTAATCCTGTAAGTGATGATTTGCTATCTACTCTGAGATACAAGCACTGGCAACTGATACTTTGTCGGACAGGATCTCCGCACTGTATATGACAAGAATGGAAAGTCGATGGTATGTCTTGTCTTTCAAGGAGATTCGCCATGGCGCCCTGAAAAACATGCTGGGTCAGGCGGACAAGGAAACTAACGAAATGGAAGACGCCGCCATGTTCTTTGCCAATGTCTTTGGTGGGGAACGATTTAAAGACTACGTGGGTTTCTCCATACCGCCAGGTTTTGCAAGGTTGATTGCCTCAATAAAATACTAGATCGGAGAAATCTCCCTCATGAAGGAAATGACTTCTGTGGCACAGACGGTGGCCACCGACGAAGAACGCGAAGAACTTGAGAAAGAAGGCATCATTCCACCCGCTACACCTGCTCAGGAAAGAGTTCCAACTCGCCCCGCAACTCCTGCAACGGAATCCCTCCAAGCAGCCCGGTCTCTCGATACATCCGCAGTCGCTCTCAAACCCTCGACTAGCAGTGAGGACACGTCCAAACGCGCATCGACACCTGACTCGTCTCCAACCAAGAACGGATCGAAAAGTGTTCCTACCTCACCTCTCCAGGAGAAAGATAGGGATATGCACACGTCCAGGAAACGCGGCAAATTGACGCCAGAGCAGAAAAAGAAACTTCAGGAACTTGAGGAAGAGCGAAAGAAGTCTTTGGAAGAGCGTGTGAAAACACTGACGACAAAGCTGCTTGAACGGCTCAGGCCATTTGTCGAAGCTAAACACCCTGGAGAGAAAGACGATCCAGAAACCAGAACGTTTCAGGAGAAGATTACACTGGAGGCCGAAGATTTGAAACTAGAGAGTTTTGGTGTCGAGGTGGGTCAATGTTTACTTGCCAGTGCTCGGTTCACGGGCGTTCGGTATCCAGTTGCTACACGCCATTGGCACCGTCTATAGCATGAAAGCCACCTCGTTCCTGAAATCAAAGAAATTTCTCGGCCTGTGAGTAGCCACAATGTTGTACTCCCCCGAAGTTCACAGCATCCTAGTGCGGGCTTCTGGTCTCGGATGAAGGAAAAGGGGTCGGTGGCAAAGGACGCATGGGGTGTCATCGGTAGCGCGTAAGCTTCTTGGCAACCCTGCGATACGAAGAAACTCACAAGATATCAGACTTAGTGTCCAATCATTGATGCAGGAGATGGAGAAGTTGCAAGCCAAGGGGGAGGTAAGTGAAGATATCTTGCATGCAATGGAAGAAGATATGACTGGCAAGGTACACGTTTTGCACCACGTAATTCTTTATATACACTCAGCATCAACTTGCACCCCAGATCTTGCTCGCCTCTTGGCGGGGAACTCGTTTTGAAGTCGTGCAAGTGCTACGGGAGGTAAACCGTTTCTCTACACAACAAATACTTGGTAGTTTGATTGACCTTCGTCAGGTTGTGGATAACGTTCTCAGAGACCGAGAAGCTTCTGACCAAGTACTTGTTAACCGGGCCAAGGTATGGTCAAAGGTGGATTAGCGCTATGGTCTCTCACAGAGCTTCAAAAGGGTCTGTTGATCATCGGCCACATCTTCAAAACTACACTGCCGGACGACTCTGATGAGGATCGTCGGGAAGTTGAGCGGTATGTATAATGTCAGTACCAGCTGCGGATAAGCCTGACTTCGTGATGAGAATGGTCGCTGAGGCTGCCGCTGGCAAGTCGAAGCACCCGCAACTACGTACCCATGCAAGAGGACGGAGGGATGGCAAGCATACACCACCCAAGGATTCCGGGGACCAGACTGAAGAGGCAGAAGCATCTCGCTCCTCCTCATGAGACTCGATACCGAGTTTGTTTTCATATTTCACGTTTGATATATATTTTTCGGTCTCACGAGTTACGCACACCTATCCTAATCTGCACGTGTCCTGAAATCATCGCCATTGGGTAGAATCATACAGAGACTCGGTTTTTCGTAGGGGTATTGAATACTAGTGTTACAACAGGATCAAAGGATACGCCAACACCGGAATCAAGGTTCATCGTGCACTGCGTGTACCCAGAGTTCGCTGAAATTCGTCCCTCACCTGTCCAGCAAACAGCATTGGAACCTTGCCAAAGAACACAAGTCATCAAAGCACCCACCTCAGAGTAAAAGTTATCGTCAGCGAGAACAAGAAAGCCTGTCCACGCCAGACCCTTAGTCAATGACATGCATAACGTGTGAGCCTCAGTGCTTCGTGCAGAGATTGCAAACGCTGGTGTGTGATTCCCTCCGCGCGGTTGTGTAGGGATTGCTATATCAACGTGAACCGATCGGTTGCGCGCGCATGCACAGAGTATGTAATCTGGGGCTTACCGAAAGCCGGATGTAGCGATGGAATCTCTATGATGTATCATGAGGAAACTGGTTGCGTGCCTAGATGATGTACTTGCCGTAAGAGACATTACCCTAAAGGGAAGTCGTAGTTGGTCAGTAACTTCAGCATCAATGTATTCACCGCGGCAGAACACTGACGAAATCTGTAGAAGCCCCAAATGGGACTCGCCGAGCCTCCATCCCAAAATAACAAGTCATCGTTTGGGAAAAATATCTGCCTGGGGAGAATGTTAAGGCAGTATCAGATTGGTGGGTTCGCCCGACGTACCCAAGACGTTATTCTGTCGCAGATCGTAGTAAGGTTTGCCTTCGGTGATCTTGAGACGGCATCCGGTGGCAGTAACCGCCCCCCTGGATCCAGTCAAAAACGTGTCTCGCAGAGTGGTTAAGGCCTTACTTGAAGCATGCTTCCACTCTTTCCCTGAGATGTTGTAACTGGTCGCGATCAGGTGCACGGAGGAGCCAATGCATCTGAGCGTAATCAGGTATTACTAATGAAGTCAAAGCACGTCCACCACTCGGATTTGTGGCGACCTACCGTTCGCTGCGCCTTTACAGCCCTGAATAATCCCGGTAACTCTGTGGTCAGGTTTAATTTGCTGACGGAGTACGGAAACATTCGAATACGCGAGGAATGCGGCGTCCAGTGCATTTGCACCTTCCCATGGGGCAAGTCCAGCATGAGCGCTATTTCCTGTCCGTGAATCGATGACAAAGGCCGGTATGCTCCACTCACGAGTGACCGAAAAACTCCACGTCGATTGATTGCATGGCCAGACAAGATCCGGTGGACAAGGAATTGGGAGATCCCGCGGACGGGTGACACCTACACAACCAATCAGCGACATTTCTCACCACACAAGCCATGACACAGACATGAGGCACGCATGCATTCCTTTATAACCACCGCGTTCGAGAAGCGTTATCTTTCCACCTCCCCCTTCTTCTCCTGGATGGATTCTAAACGTAAGACATGGCCTATGTTTCAACCAATTTCAACTTACCAGGTGTTCCAAGTAGCACGACGTTGCCAGCGATGTCGTGGGCCAACAATGCGGACTTTATTGCGATGGCTACCCCCACGCCGCTTACAGCGATCAGATTATGACCGCATGCATGCCCAATCAGGGGCAATGCGTCCATCTCGGCGTTTACGCCAATGGTCCTTCCTCCCTTACCGTGGGTGAATTCCGCCCTCCATGCAGTCTGAAGGCCGAGATAGTGCCGAGTGACGACAAAACCATGACTCTCTATAAAGTCTGCTAGTATGTCATGGGCATAACTGGGCAGAAGGGTTATGTCGAACACAACGATATCGAGATAGCTACACACTGTTCCTCGAACATGAGCTCGGGGTGATCTGCGGTGAAACGTTGACAAGGCATTTCCATCAGATGTCAATGTCTTACCGTGGATGCTGAGACTGAGGGATCTCAGGGTAGAGTCAATGGTGTCGATCGTGGTGACAATGGTTGTCACGAAGTCATGCTTTGCATCGAACAGGGGCAGAGATCCGGAATAAGTGGGAGGGGGATCAAAGGCTTGCGAAGTTGGACTGGAGGAGAAGTCGCAACAAGATTCAAACGAGATGGGAATATCATCATAGCCCGGCTGCCGGGATTGTGAGTAAACAAGCATTTGAAAAATGACTGAACGGACAAAGGCACCCTTGGCTGCTTGTTTGGCAGAATGATCGGCGACGGGGTCAGTTTGGTTGGACGCAAAGAGACGCCTGAGGGAAAGGCAACAGTTGTGGCCGTGGTCATCGAGGGGGGGAACGTGCATGACGGAGATGGTGGTGTGATGGGGGAGAGAAATGGCAAGGTCCGGTCCATGGAAAAATGGCGTTTATCAGCATTCTGGCTGTCTGCGCCATTAAACGCACCCGCTGTTTATCGGACGCGGAACAGGCGCGTGATCCGAACTTCCGCAATAATCGGAACTATGTAAGCCACTGACCCTTCTACGCGAGATGAAGACGTGAGCGATAGCGCCCAAGTGTCTGAGTACGGAATACTCCAAGTGCCCTTCGTGACTGGCCTCGTGCCTGATTTGAGCTGCCAGCTGGTGTTTCATCAAAGAAAACGTCGCGGAGCCTCGCGCGATGCGATCTCAAGTGCTGTGGGATCGGGGAGACGTGACCCTATTGTCCTTGGCGCGGCATCCCGAGGAGCTCACGCGTTTGAGTCGCCGTGACGTGTTAAAAGATATACGGTGTGCGTGCTAACGAGTGGGCAAATCAATCGACTATCGTGTACTTCTTCGCAGCTTGCACACTGTACATTTCCTAATCTCCTGTCATGTCGGCACCTGTCTCATAATAGAGTCCGGGAGCTTCGCAAGCATCCCACCTGACAAGAAAATGTTTGGAAAATAGAACCTCTAGCAAAACAACATCATTCATGTCCGGGCCTGGCCGGGAATTGAACCCGGGACCTCCTCGAATTCGGTGCCATGACATCGCAACCCTAACAAGGAATCATACTACTAGACCACCAGGCCGATATTCCCGCGTTCGGCGCGATCAATATGACTCCCTTGAGGTATATCATGTCTGCTCTTAATCCTACCATTCGGGTCCATAATAAGATTCTAGGCCCTTCACTTTCTGTGCCAGTGATCTGCGAATTTTGCTGTAGGGCCTTAGTGATGATGAGTTTCCAAAACCGGACTCCGACGGGGCCCTTAGGCCTTAGAATTCAACTGGTGCAAACAACCAAATCAGTTGTTGTGCGGCCAACAGTCATACTCGTAAGCGGCCCAGCATCTGTTCTGCGTCTGCGTCTGCGACAAGCATGGCGTCGACTGTCACTTCTATTCATACAGACAACCTTGGTCAGATCTTTCAAGGGCTTCGCAATTCTAGTCATGAGGCTCGACTTCAAGCTGCGGTTGACTTGCGTCGCTACGTGCGTCTCTGACTCGTGCGATCTGCCCTCGGTTGTTGAATCTCTTGCAGGTTGCCACGACAGTGGTCGAAATGCCAAATGATGCTGCAGTAAAGCTGTGGGACGACGACATTAACAAACGAATATTTGACCTCATGCACAGTCAGAACAACGTGGAGAGACTCGGCGGATTGTTGGCAATTGGTACATCTGTGTTCCCTCCTCCGTCGTGGACTGTATCGAATTTACGACATAGATCATCTTTTGGAGAACGACGGTGAAGACATCGTTGGATCAAAGCGATACCTCTATAGGTTCTACAATTATGTGAAACAACTCCTTCCAAACCACGATGTCAACATCATGTTGGCTGCATCGAAGACTCTAGGACAGATAGCTGCCATCGGTGGCGCCGACTTTGGTGAAGGGTTCATGGATCTTGAAGTGCCGGCAGCCGTAGAGCTCCTGCAGGGCCCCGAACCACCGCGTTATGCCGGAGTCCTCATTTTAAAGGAACTGGCGCGTAATAGTGCAAACTACTTTCATTCCCACATTAGCCTTGTTTTCGACAAGATTCTTATTCCACTGCGCGACTCCCGTGTCATGGTTCGAGAAGGTGCTGCGGAGCTCCTGGCTGCATGTCTGGAGATCGTGGCAAATAGAGAACGGCAGACGCGGACGACATACCTCATGAAGATTCTTCAGGATGCTCAGCTTGGTCTAAAGATGGCCCAGCCCGAAGTGATCCATGGATCACTACTCATGTATCGCGAGCTGCTGCTTCATGGGGACACGGTGAGTGCTGTCAGCATTCTTCTTCATAGAGGACAGGCTGGTGATCATTGGCCTGTAGTTTATGCGGGAGTCATTCTTAGACACAGCGGAGCAAATTCTCCGTTTCAAGTCACACAGGGATAGTCTAGTGCGGAAAATGGTTATCACACTCATACCGACGCTTGCAGCATACGACACCCAAACGTTCACTGAGCATTACCTGCACAAGTCGATGAGTCATCTACTCACACAACTCGAGAAACCCAACGAGCGCTCTTTTGGTGTGCCATTCTTTGATAATACTCTTTCAAGTTTACTCATTACACGACAGCCTTTATAGCTATCGGGCACACTGCAACTGCGGTAGGTAGCGATATGAAACCTTTCCTCGATTCCATCATGGTCCAGATTAAGCTTGGACTGCAGCAAAGAGGGTGCGTATACCCCAGTGATCGCATTGTTGCTCCTGACGTCTATGATAGGAAGAAGAATGCGCCTTCAGAAGAGCCCATTTTTCAGTGTGTTGGGATGCTGGCGTCAGCTGTCGGGCCTAACCTGACGAAGCTGTTACATGATCAGCTAGACCTGTTTTTTGCATGCGGGCTGAGCGAGCCACTGCGACAAGCGCTGGTGGCGGTTGCCAGGAACATTCCACCGCTATTGAAGACCATCCAAGATCGATTGTTAGACCTGCTTTCAGCGTTACTGACTGGGCAAGCGTACAGGGTGATCGGCGCACCGTCATCGCTAGTGCGGGGTGAAGTTGCTGCTCATCCGCGTGACTTGTCCGCTACGAAGACGGGCAAGAGTCCCGAGCTGATTACACTCGCCCTCTCAACGCTTGGTTCGTTTGATTTTAGCGGTAAGACAAGTGAATACTGTGCTTGAAGTTGAACTGAGAATAGCCTAGGGCACGTGTTGAACGAGTTTGTCCGCAGTGCGGCACTGCCTTACCTCGAGGACGACAACGCTGACGTGCGACGGGCGGGTGCGCTGACGTGCTGCAGGCTGTTTATGCGAGATCCGATCTGCTACCAGGCGAGCAGTCATGCGATCGAAATCATCAGCGATGTACTCGATAAATTGCTCACCGTTGGCATCGCAGATCCGGGTGAGCACAAGATCCTTGAATAAGTTGTCCTTCCTGACGTCATCATCCAGATCCAACGATTCGCCAGACTGTCCTCTCCTCCCTGCATGAACGCTTCGATAAACATCTCGCACAGGCAGAAAATGTCCGTTCAATCTTCGTCTCCCTCAATGATGAGGTCTTCGAGAACCGCGTCACCGCCGTCAGCTTGATCGGCCGCCTTGCGAAGCACAACCCTGCGTATGTCATGCCCTCCCTCCGCAAGGCCCTCATACAGCTCCTCACCGAATTGGAGTATTCCACTGTCACGTCCGTATTTCCTCCGCTTCCATACGCCTAGCTCACCTGTCCACAGACGCAACCGCGAAGACTGTACACGTCTCCTCGCTTTGCTCGTCAGTGCGACTCAGAGACTCATCAAACCATATGCCCTCCCCATCCTTCGCGTGCTTATACCAAAGGCCAATGATAGTAACCCAGCTGTCGCCGCCAATGTCTTGATGTGTCTTGGCGAACTTGCCGCCGTTGGTGGCGAGGACGTCGTCCCTCACATTCCCGAGCTCATGCAAGTCGTCATCTCCAGGTTACAAGATCCAGCGCACGTTAAGAGAGATGCTGCTTTGCGCACTTTGGGACAGCTCTGTTCAAGCACCGGTTACGTCATTTCTCCCTTGATAGACTACCCTCAGCTTCTCCCCATTCTCGGAAGAATTCTAAGGACAGAGTCCGGTTCGTCTCGCCGTGATGTCGTCAGGGAGGTCGTCAAGGTCTTGGGAATCCTTGGTGCGCTCGATCCTTACAGGCGCAAGGTAAGTTGTACTGTTAGCTGTTTACGCTTCGCTTTGAGACCTCGTCGCAGACAAAACCAGACGAAGACGGAGCCGCTGAGGGCACCCTCCCGGCCGTCAGTGCAGCTGCCATCACAAGTACCGGTTCCTTGACAGGTTCCGATGACTACTACCAAACTGTAGTCATCACGTCGCTGCTGGCTGTCTTGAGGGATCAGTCTATGAGCAATCATCACCATACCGTCATCGAAGCTATCATGAATATTTTCAAGACACAAGGTTTGAAATGTGTCACATTTTTACCACAGGTATTTCTCGCTGAACAAGCAATGCAATGTTAACGTTTAGTTGACATCCTCTTAGATTATCCCAGCATTCGCTGCGGTTGCACGTACATCTACCGCCCGTCTGCAGGAGTTCCATCTGCAGCAACTCGCGATCTTGGTTGGAATCATTAAACAACACATCCGAAACTACACCCCTGAGGTATTCAAGCTCGTGACTGACCTTTGGGAGAATACTTCCCTCCAACTTCCTATAGTTTCGCTTGTCGAAGCACTCGGGAAAGCCCTTGATGCCGAGTTTAGACCTTTTTTACCCACTATCTTACCTCTCCTCCTCAAAGTTTTTGAAGGAGAGCTCACCGAGAAGAGAATGACTACACAGATCAAAATATTCGATTCGTTCCTCACTTTTGGTGCAAACATCGAGGAATATTTGCATCTCATCATCCCTGTTATCGTCAAGGCTGCAGAGAGGCTAGATGCAACAACCATTCTTCGCAAACGCGCTATTCAGACGGTGGCCCATCTATCCCAACGTGTCAATTTCTCGGACCACGCCTCTCGAATTGTACATCCCCTTGTCCGAGTTCTTGATGGACAGAACAACGAACTTCGAATGGCAGTAATGGACACACTATGTGCCATCGTTGTCCAGCTTGGCTCGGATTTCGCTATTTTCGTTCCCATGATCAACAAGGTACGTTTATCCAACTGCTTTGTTCTAGCAAAATCTGACATACTCGTAGTGCTTGCTCCGTAACCGAATACACCACCCGCGGTACGAAAATCTCATCACCAAGCTCTTGAATGGTGAACGCCTGCCTCAAGAATCTGGCATTCATGATCTATTGGAGAGCTCGAGAGTTGCTGAAATCTCGGCACCTGCCGAGGCCGCCAAGCTGACCGTCAATCAGCAACATCTGAAACAAGCATGGGACGTGTCTTCTGTTTCTACGCGAGAGGATTGGACAGAATGGATGCATCACCTCTCCGTGGAATTCATGAAGGAATCGCCGTCCCATGCCCTCAGAGCCTGCATGAGCTTGGTCGAATTCCATCCACCCCTTGCGAAGGAGCTTTTCAATGCTGCATTCATCTCTTGTTGGACTGAGTTATACGACCAATATCAAGTAGGTGTATTGCGATCGACCACATTCTTGGATCTTAACGTTTTTCTTAGGAAGGACTTGTCCGGTCGATTGAAGCTGCGATCACTTCTCCTACTGCACCATCCGAGTTAATCCACCGATTACTCAACCTTGCAGAGTTCATGGAACACGAAGAGAAGCCACTCCCTATAGAGCATCGTACTCTCGGGGAGTACGCCATGAGGTTCCATGCGTATGCGAAGGCGCTGCACTACAAGGAGCTGGAATTTTTCACCGAGACTTCGCCAAACATCATCGAGGCACTGATTGGTATCAATACCAGACTACAGCAACACGACGCAGCCTGGGGCACACTCGTCATTGCACGAGAGCAATTCGACGTCAGTAAACATGAGGAATGGTACGAGAGGCTCGGAAGGTGGCAAGAGGCATTGGCTGCTTATGAGAAGAAGGTAGAAGAGGACCCTGACGTCCCTGACATTCTCATTGGACGTATGAGATGCCTACACGCACTTGGCGAGTGGGATCAACTCGCGGCACAAGTGGAAGAGCATTGGTCGAATGCAAACCACGAGGACCGCAGAGAAATTGCTCCAATGGCTGCTGCTGCCGCTTGGTCGTTACACGAGTGGGACTCTATGGACGATTACATCGGCACGATGAGGAGCGATTCGCCTGATCGAGCATTTTACAAAGCAATCTTGTCCGTTCACCAGAACCAATTTCCCAAGGCACTGAGGGAAATAGGAAAAGCTCGGGATCTGCTGGAACCGGAATTGACGTCTTTTGTTGGCGAAGGTTATGGTCGTTCATATAAGTGAGCACCTCTCACTCCACTTTTCGCGCTTGACCCGACTTCCACCAGCACTCTCGTCCGTGCGCAGATGTTGTCGGAACTCGAGGAGATCATAATGTATAAGCAGTATGCTGACCAAGCAGAACGACAACAAGCAATGCGAAAGACATGGATGAAGCGGTGCGGGTCCCAATGTTCACTTCAAATGTGTCGACTTACATACTGCTAGTCTGCAAGGTTGCCAGCCTGATGTTGAGACCTGGCAACGTATCTTGCAGGTCAGGGCACTTGTTTTGAATCCTGAGGACGATCCTGTCATGTGGATTAAGTTTGCCAACCTGTGTCGAAAATCGGACCGCATGGCTTTGGCAGAGAAGACGATTAACTCGCTCCTGTCGCCGGAGAGGGTGAGTTGCAGTTTCGAAGATAACTGACCTAGTATAATGATTTGAGATTCCAGTTACAGCATCTGCGGGATGATCAACAACACCTAAAGGCGCCTCCAAATGTTGTCTATGCCCAGCTAAAGTATATGTGGGCAAACGGCTCTCGCGAAGAAAGTCTGAGTTTTCTTCGCCAGTTTTCCGCAAGCCTGGCGAGGGATCTACAGATTGAAACCAAGGAGCACGCTCAACGGCCCGCAGTCAGCAAACACAAGCTCGATGAACTGTCGCGCCTGCTTGCGCGGTGTTACTTCAAGCAAGGGCAATGGCAAGTCGAACTAAAGGAGGACTGGGGTGCAGTGAGTATCTTGCGTGTATTTGACATCAACCTCTGAGCGCCTGCAAAGCGAAACGTCAAGGATATTTTGCACTCGTATCTCCTTGCCACACACTATGATCCCAACTGGTACAAGGCATGGCACACGTGGGCTCTTGCAAACTTCGAAGTCATTGGACACCTAGAGAGCCAGAAGGAAAGCACGGCCATTGATGTTCCGGGTAGCGGGCTGGCTGCTCACATTGTGCAAGCAGTTCAAGGTTTTTACCATTTGGTGTTAGGAGTAATTTGCCACTGATCTGGTTCCCCATAGGTTTCTTCCAATCGATAGCTCTGCGAAACGAAAATGCTCTGCAAGACACCCTGCGGCTCCTAACTCTGTGGTTCAAGTTTGGCGCTCATGACGATGTCAGCCAAGCAATGGCAAGTGGCTTTTCCGTTGTTGAGGTTGATACATGGCTAGAGGTCATACCACAAGTGAGTGTTGTACAGTTGGTTTTTTGAGTTTCCCTGATCATATGTATTCAGATTATTGCACGCATCCAAACTCCGAGCGGGAACGTCAGGCGCAACATCAACAACTTGCTGACCGAAGTTGGCAAGCATCACCCACAAGCGCTGATATACCCCCTCACTGTGGCTTCAAAATCTTCTAGTGTCTCTCGAAAGAATGCCGCCCTCAACATCATGGATAGAATGAGGGAACACTCTCCCGTTATTGTTGAGCAAGTGCGTGTGTTCGTTTCTGCGGGTGATTTGTTGTGCATGATACATGGTAGGCTCTTGTGGTCAGCCATGAGCTCATTCGCGTAGCTATATTATGGCACGAGATGTGGCACGAAGGCCTTGAAGAAGCCTCCAGGTTGTTTTTCAATGACAAGAATCCAGAAGGCATGATTACTACTCTGGAGCCCCTACACGAGTTGTTGGAAGCAGTAAGTGCGACGTAGATTGCACTATCACGAGGCCTATTTATTCTTCTTCAGGGTCCCACAACCGCCCGCGAGACGTCATTCGCTCAAGCCTTTGGCAGGGATCTGCATGAAGCTCGCGAAGCCTGTCGTCGTTATCGTGCATACGGAGAAATGTCGGAGTTGAACAAGGCTTGGGACATTTACTACGGAGTACGATGCTCGAATGCTACTCTATAATCTGCTATTGACCTAATTCCGAATTTAGGTGTTCAGGAAAGTGGAGAAACAGTTACCTCAACTCACAACATTAGACTTGCAATACGTGTCTCCTCAGCTGCTAAAGGCACGGAACCTCGAACTTGCCATGCCTGGTACGTTCTAATACATCTCGATGCAACATATTTCTTTACGAAGAATCGTCGACAGGTACCTACCAGTGTGGCAAAGGTGTGATCAAGATTGCAAGCTTTGCCACCAAATTGACAGTCATTGCTTCGAAACAACGACCGAGACGTCTGTCGCTCAAGGGTGACGATGGCAAGGATTACCTCTATTGTCTGAAAGGTAAGCTAGTCGTCGGTTGCTAGTCCCTCATACTTAACGGCGAATCCAGGCCACGAAGATTTACGTCAAGACGAGCGTGTCATGCAACTCTTCAGCCTTGTAAACACCCTGCTTTCAGTGGACACCAATAGCTTCAAGAGACGCTTGCACATCCAACGATATGCTGTAATACCGTTGGCACCCAATGCTGGCTTGATGGGTTGGGTCAAAGATAGTGACACTCTTCACGTGCTTGTTCGCGACTACCGTGATTCTCGCAAGGTCCTGCTCAACATTGAATACCGATTGATGCTCCAGGTATGATACCTCACGCGTATAGAAAGACCTTGCAAGTTGATCTCGCATGTTTCAGATGGCACCTGATTACGAAAACTTGACACTCCTCCAGAAAGTAGAAGTATTCGAATACGCTCTCGAAAATACCACAGGGCAAGATCTGTACCGAGTTTTGTGGTTGAAGAGCGTCAACTCTGAGCATTGGCTAGAACGACGTGCAACATACACACGTTCACTCGCTGTCAACAGCATGGTTGGCCATATTCTGGGGCTAGGGGATCGTCACCCTTCCAATCTCCTTCTCGAGAGAAGCACAGGAAAGGTCGTTCACATTGATTTTGGTGATTGCTTCGAGGTTGCCATGCACAGGGAAAAATTCCCTGAAAAGATTCCGTTCCGTCTTACAAGGATGCTGACGCATGCCATGGAGGTGAGTTTTAGACATTCTGTGTCATGAATCATCTGACGTTAGTTTGTAGATCAGTGGGATCGAGGGCAGCTTCCGACACACCTGCGAGATCACCATGTCCGTGCTTCGCGCAAACAAGGAATCACTGATGGCGGTGCTTGAGGCCTTTGTTTATGACCCACTTATCAATTGGCGACTCATGCAAGCCGACGTTGACACCAGGAGGCAGGAAGGTATCGTAAACTGGTTTGCTATCACATGATTGTACCCTACAGTTGTTTTCTCCCAGATGCTGACACCGACCCGGGCAGAGCTGCAGAGCTTGCAAAGGTTGCGGCATATCCCCAAGCCCCAACCCGAAAACTTCGTGCCGATGAAAACGACATTTTTAACGGTGCGTCGTATATTCACATTTCTCGGGACCTTTATCGACTCGTCCAGATGCCATCGGAGAACCTGGAGCGAGGCAAGAAGTCAGGAACGAGCGAGCGTTACTCGTTTACAACCGCGTGCAACACAAGCTTACGGGTGCGTTAACGACGAGCTACGATATCCTAAACTAAGCTAATGTGCTTCACAGGTAGAGACTTCAATCCTGATGTTGTACTCACTGTTCCGGCCCAAGTGGATAAACTCATCCTCCAGGCTACTTCATTGGAGAATCTTTGCCAGTGTTTCTCTGGATGGCAAGTTACTCATTCATTGCCAGTACATTATATTCACCAAAACTTTTTTTTATAGGTGCGCATTCTGGTAAAACACATTTACTTCCTATATCCTTGCATACTTGGCTACCCGTCATACAGCAACCCTGTAATATACATAACTGTATAAATGATAACTTTTTACTCGAGGGGCATGGTCCATGTTGAGGTTGACGGGTACCGTTGCACTAATTTGGAAAGAGAACTTTTCAGCCAGCTTCTGAATCTAAATGGGCGACTGTCAATGTAGCAAGTTGGACTCTGCGTCAGTGTTCAAAGTTCTACTCCAAACCACCACAACCATTTTATCAGAACATCATGCCGCGAGGAGTCCCAAACCCGAAGAAGGACGACTTTGGCATGCGCTACACGTCAATGCATGTCCCCCTGGCGTATGTTGGGCATGTTAGTACTGGCGCAATGTGTCTAACGAATATGCCCAGGCCTAATCCCAAACACATGGGCACGACATATCTCAAATCAGAATCACAAACACTCTGGGCCAGGAATGCTGCTCGAAAACAGAAAGCGACGACCGAAGATACCCCTACGCCTATTGACCAAAGGTAGTGTTATTCATTATGCGACGCGTCAGCGTTATGTGATGAGCTCTGAGCGACTAGCACAGACGTGGTTCACAAGTCGTTGTCATTCACCCAGGTTCGAGGTACCTACGTATCGGCAAGGCTTCCGATGTCACACCCATTTCTGTTCCCAACGTCATCGCGAGAAAGTACAAGGGGTCCGTTCCAGAATCTGAGTACATAGAAAACGTTGCTCGCCCGCGCAAGGGACACAACGTACCATCTACAACCTCCAGCGGAGACGAGTATGCGGTTGCACCCCCTTCTGATGATCCCGTAAGTAACACCCATCCTGCACTCTTTCCAATGAGCTCACACCACATAGTTCGAAGTTAAATTAGCTTCGATCACGGTTTCGCTTCGAGAAAGGATGCGATTCTACAAGCTTCGCGTCACACCAAATGCGACAAGCATTGCGTCGACATTTAATGAACAATTCAGGCCAGAGATCATTCCTGAACAGAATGATCCTTTCTGGGTGGACTGGATCCACGAGCCTTTGCCTGATGATGTATATTTGGTTGGGGACGAAGTACCTTCTATCCTCGTCACCTCCACGCATGCATAACATATCTCTTTCTCGATCTAGGCCTTGCGAATATCGGACCCTCATGCTTTGAATTACACTGTCCGATGGCCAATTCACGGTCATAATTTCAACAGCAGGGACTACCCTTCTGTTCAGATGATCCTGGATGATATTGAGGCCATCATCCGCAGTGTTCTTGAGGAGAAACTGGACATCAAGCGGCGTGACATCAAGGTTGGTAGATGATGGTTGTCGCAAATTGGATATCACACGTTCCTTTACAACAGAATTATTCCGCCATGCTAGTTATTCCGGATTTCTACGACCGGGTTTACGTCCGAGAATTTGTCAATGTCCTATTGGTGTCGTTAGGATTCAAGCAAATTTGCGTGCAACAGGTGAGTTCTGGTGCCTTGCCAGCGTCAGCACTTTTGAGAACTGCTTTGACTATGTTCTCAGGAGTCGCTTGCGGCAACGTATGGAGCTGGGATAAGCAACGCATGTGTCGTTGATATCGGAGCCATCAAAACGAGTGTGGCCTGTGTCGACGAGGGCCTGGTTATTTCTGATTCGAGGTATGCCCGTCAACGTTACCAGTGCTGATTCTAATCGCGCCCCAAGGATGTCATTAAATATGGGCAACAATGACATAACAGAATTCTTGTATGTTCTGCTGGAAAGAATCAACTTTCCCTATCGAGACATCAATCTAGCCCGTTGGCATGACTGGTTAGTAATGGAAGATCTGAAGTCGCGTTTATGCACGTTGGCAGAGGTGTGTGCTTTAATTGATTTGATATGACATTTAATGAAAAGGGTTACGGCAGAGCGACGTGGCGTTGAATCTGTACGATTTTGTCGTGCGAAGATACGGACATGCCACAGAAAAATATGGTCTTCGAGCCTACGATGAGATTATTCTCGCCCCTATGGTCTGTGTGTGCGATCATGCTCCTTCACTTGTTAATCACCCAGCCCTAGTGTATATTTGAGCCCCGCGTGATTGAATTTGATAGAAAGCTTGTTGGGCTTCGACCCATCTCGAGCACCGATGTCACAGAAGAAATTGTTGAGAATCAGGCTGACCATGTTGTAAGTCATGGTATATGCGTCTCATACGCGGCGTCCTTCATCATACATTATAGACACAGGCAATGATTATCTCTACTCAGCATTTACTTCCCTCCCCCCCGTCTGCTGTAGATGGGTCCACAGTAAAAGTCTCCTCCACTGTTCCCTCGCAAGGAGGTCAGTGGCTCAGCTACTCGCAACTTCCAACCTACTAATTGGATGGCTACAGGTAGTCCAACCAACCCCACCGAGAAAGATGCAAAAGTCGAACAACAGGAAGTCTCACTACCTTCCACGGCAGACCCGACTCCCCCGCCGACGGCAACAGAACCGACTGACGGTGATACAGCCATGGTCGTGGAGGTAGAGCGGGAAGACAAGACGCCTCAACCCAACCCTGCAGCCCAACCTGTGCCACCTGTGTCAGCACAGCCGGGTCCCTCGGCTGGTAATTTTCCTGGTGGTCTGCCCATCGATGTTTGTTCGGAAGCAAGCAAGCTTCCATTGGATGTGGCCATCTTCAACAGCGCACGGGCGTGTGGAGGGGACGATAAAATACGCAAGTATCTTCAGGCGGTTCTAGTGATCGGCGGGGGGGCGCAAATTCCTGGCATGGCCCATGCTCTTGAGAGCAGGTAGAGTGATCATTTTTCATGCTGACGGGGCGCCTTCTGATATTATTTGGGTGTGACCAGGTTGCAAGCCATTGCCACGCCGTTGGTTTCGAACATGGACAAGGTGCAGATCATACCACCACCGAAAGACGTGGATCCGAGGGTGCTCGCATGGAAAGGTGCCGCTGTTCTTGGTAAAATGGACTCTGTCGGGGATCTCTGGCTTACTCTGGCTGACTGGGTATGTTGATATGACCATATCAGACCTGATGGCTCACGATCACGCCACAGGACATGCTGGGAATGAGAGGATTAAAAGAGCGCTGTTTCTACCTTTAGCGGGCTCATCCGGGGCTCATGATTTTGTATCGTACCATTTTGCCATGCCTTAAAATTGATAACAACGGCCATGACGGTACTACGGATTTGATAGCATTACGACAACAGTAAACAATATACCGGGTGTCGAGACGCATTGTGGCGGTAAAGCATGTGAAAACAAACGCTGGGGCCGATATGTGCGTCCGTGTGCTACAGTATATTCGGTATCCCAAACTTACGGGAAGCATCTTATCTGGCATAGATTATGCTTTGATACAAAAACTTCTGACTCTGCATCCGAATCAGACCTCGAGACGATTTTTGATGTTGACGAAATCTGCGGGTTTCAGAGTGTTCCATTGCGCGGCGATAACTGTTATCTCGGTTCTCCCCGCCCTGCCGGCAGGAAAGTGAGAAGACACAGGTACCGATCAGCTAAAAAAAATGCAACTGGGTTGAATCCGAGAGTGTCACGTACCTCTCCCGTTTAGACCATTCCAGTTTACTATGACCATCTTTGTTCCAGTTAGACAATGGACTTGTAGCCACAGTCGACGCAGCGTCCAGCTCGTAAAAGATAGAGTTTACCAAGCCGCGAATTGCGACGTCAGCAGTCCGATTCGGTGTGAATGGGAAACTGGAAGCGGAACGCGGTGTTCGCTCTTGTGTGAGGGGTAAAGCACTCCTACACAACGGGCAGTCCACGGCCTCGTGCCATCCGCCGCAACCCTTGTGGAGACGGGAGAAAAACCATTTCAAAATGCAAGTGGCACAAAACGTGTGACCACAATTCCGCGGAGTCAACGTATATGGGCAAGCTCTATGGGACGTATCAAAGTTCAGGATCGTGAGAGCCTGAAGAGGGGGGGTGTAACACGCACAGAATTTCAAAGCATCTATGCGACAGACGGAGAAGTTCTCTGTTACGACAGCAGCGTTTGCGAGGAGCGGAACTTACAAAGGACATGTGAAATAATCTTCAAGGTGCCTTAGGGTTGACTGTGCGGAATTGATCTTGTGTTGCTTGACTTGGGCAGCCAACTCGAGCTTGGCTTCGAGTGCCAGGTCCAACTGCTCCTCGAGTTCCTTGACCCTTGATGATCCACGGCTGCACGCGGCAATCTTGGCGGTCGGAACGGATGATCCCCCGGAAACGACATTTTGGCGAGAATCTATATGCTGCAACCTTTGCTCAAACTGAGCTTCGATCTGCCCACACTCTTTACGCGATTTTGAATTGCGGGACCCCTTGAGGAGCACTAATGGCCTCTGGCGTTTCTTTGTTCCACTGGCATGGCGCGGGTCGTGTCTGGTGAGTAATACTATCATCGATAGAGTTCAAGATGGAGCACAAAGAACACGAGTAGACTGACATGATGGAGATGAGGACCGCCGATTCTCGCGCGTGCTCCTCAGACGGGCAGACCGACGAATGGCGTTGGATGTCATGCTCCTCGTGAGTGGGCGTTCTCGGGCTGCTCGCGACATGAGGGGAGTTGTCTGCTTCGCCACAGCCTTTGTCCGCCTATCCGAATTGATCGATCCGCATTTGGAAGGTCCTGTAGTCGCCTGGCGTGGGAAACTGATAATAGAGCGCAATTCGTTCAATTAGTTTTTACACGCAAACAGCGACGCTTGTGATCAGTGCCGTTGACTCGAGTGGAGCGTCTCTCCCGATGGCCTAGGCTGAGGTATATGATGGGGGATGAAGTAAAAACTCTCCTTGGCGGCCAAAGTTTATTTCGTCGGTGTCTTTCGCGGTGTCGGAAACTTGAAAGCTCCGGTGATGGTTGACCCACGCCGAGCCTGACTGGGACTTGGAAAGTATTTATGGTGAGTCATACCCACGTCTTGATTGGTTCTGGTCTTGACAGTTTCTGACACATTCAAAGTACAAAATGGTTTCATGTTCAATCATACGAGCATCGACGAGATCTCCGTTATTTTCGTGGCAGTATTCCATTTCAGGAAGCTTCAATAGATGGCGGCACGTTACGGAGGGCCCAAACCTTGGGTTCGTGTTCGTAAAAATGCAGCCCGGTTCGTTTACAACAATAAGGACTCGGAGTTTGCAGTTAGCCTTTTGATTACTCATTTCATACCGCCTGATGCTGTGTATCAGATATCATCGCTTAAAAACATCTGATGCAAAGACATACCGAGAGAGTAATATCATGACCCGATGGCGCAAGCTGCGACAATGAGCAGACATGTACGGCTTTGGTTGTGTGGTCAGCTATCAGACACGATTCTGTTCTGTGTCTGATATGTTGATAGACTCCATGATGGCAACGTTTGCCTGGGGACACTGGAAATGCAGGACAGTGGTAGCCATGGCAGGTAGTTACCCCTGGGGATCTACATGAATACCGGTGTTCGGGCAGGATGCCCATGTTTTAAACTTGAGGCGGTGATCACATGCTGATGTTTTAGTGTCGATGCACGCCACGATCATGACCTTGGCTTTAATATGCAGGAGGCACTGGTGGGACCGGCTTTCCGGGCCAATCGGCCGAGGCGGTCGCATACATTAATCAAATGTCATTCGCAGCGAGACTGGTTTGCTGTGGGACGCCATGAAAGGGTTCGTTACTAGGTACACTGGATTCAAAGCATGGTCATGAAGCAGAACCGCCCCGATGCTGCCATGCACTTAGAGCTCAACGCGCACGCCACGACACCGGAACACACTGCCACAGCAGGGTGACAAGCGATCGATGCTGACGTTTCAAGGATAGTCGGGAAAAGGAAGGAGGCAAGAACCGGAAGCGAGCGAGACCGATGATGGACATATTTGACAAGAGGACAGCTGCGGGGCCGAGGCCGGAATGCCGGCCGTGATGCCAGTCGAGGTGGTCAACAGCGGGTGGGGTCTCGTCTGTTAACCTCCCGTTGGAATGTTGACAGCTCGAGATGGTGATTCTGACCCGACAGAGTGGATCAAGTATTTGAAATAAGAAGCTGCGCGACACGTTATTCGGATCTGCAGATCCAGCCCACACACGAGACGGTGTTTTTTTTTTGTGCGATCTCGAGATCAAGAATGGCACTGTCTGCGGTGACTGCACGACGCGAGGATGGGCGGGGTCTCGCCGGGTGAACCGCGTGGATGGTACGTACGTGTTGTCGTTCCCTAAATAAACACTCGTGACAGACCTCGAATCGAACCGATCACTCGACTGAACAGCTTCGTCATTCATCCTCCTTCATTCTATAGCCGTTATCCGTCATTTTTCAGGTCGGCTCGCGCTGTCTTCTTCTTCTGTCACACCCGATGCAAACACAGACTCTCGTACATCCCTCTCTCTCTCCTCTTCCCCATCATTCCCACAATCCCACCATCCCTCGCGCCCTCCTCCTCCTCCCCTCTGTCCATTACCCGGCACCGGCATCTCCCACTCCCCATCCCCTTCTCGATCGTGATTCTCGTGATCATACATCACTAACCTCTCCACGGCAGTATCCCTTTTTAGTCACGAACCCATCTCGGCCAACTTCCCTTCCCCGCCATCCCCCTACCCGTACCCGGCCCATGTCTCCCTCAAACCCTCGCCCACCCCCCTCCGCACAAATAGATCCTTCCTCCTCTTCATCTCCGCCTCAGACGCGTCCCACTCCATTATTTCCCCCTCCTCGCAGTGCACCACATCATCTCATTCATTTCACATCATCGGAAACTTCCTATCCTCCCAATATGGAACGTTACCCAATCGTGAACCTTGCAGACCGCTATTTACGGGCTAACGATAAATACTCCCTTAATCAGCATCCCCTCCTGGATCAACGCCGCATGTCCGAACCGTCCATGTATGGTAGCGCAGCAGGCGGTCACCCATCCCATGCAGCCGATCTCTCAAACGCTCGGTTTCGCCAACTTCACCACCAATTTTCGTACGTCCCACCCACTCCCTACCCTCCCCACACATCCCCACCCCTTTCCCGCTCTCCAATACCTCGCCCCCCCGCCCACGCGTCCTGGAAAGACGATAATCAGCTTCCATCGCACCACCACGACCTAGACGAACCACTCTCTCCCCTGAACCCCACCTTTTCCGGTGGTGACAGCTCACCTCCAATGGGTATGTCAGGCGTCATGTTCGGGTCCCTTCATGAAGACTATGGCCCATCTCCTCCAGGAACCGGCACGTCCACTTCCTCCACCGCACCCGCCACCCACCAACAACCCACCACTACCCCCGGTCCGAGCTCACCATCACATACAAAGCAATACTCCTTTGTCTCTTTACCGGGAAATGGCATCAGAAAACGTCCACGGCGCCGTTATGACGAGATCGAACGCTTGTACCAGTGTTCTTGGCAGAATTGTACAAAATCGTACGGTACCCTAAACCACCTTAACGCGCATATCACGATGCAAAAGCATGGCCCAAAGCGCAGTCCTAATGGTGAGCCTGTCCCCTTGGACCATGCCCAAAAGATGCCTACACTGTACTGACAAACGGACCCCTTTAGAATTCAAAGAGCTTCGCAAACAATGGCGCAAAGCGAAAAAGGAAGAAGCAGAAGCTAGGGCACTCGAAACCGTGCGACATGGACCCCACCAGCATCAACCCGTTTCTCAGCAACATCCTTCCCGCCATTCCACATCGGATGTGGACTATCAGACACACAATATCCGTCCTCAATTCGACTATGCCCCCCATCCTGAACGATCAATCCAACCTATTGCTCCTTTAGATGATCTTCATGACCCTCATCAACGAGACCCTCGCAGATCACAACAACGATATGGTCCATTCGTCTCCCCGCACCCACAACACAGCGGGATAGCATATCCACATCCCCAAGCACAGGGCACGAATACACCCAACGTTCCCATGAATCGTTTACCAGCGAACAGCACACTTTTGACACCACTACCGGGCTATGAACCATCCTCGATCGGTGGTGCCCCAAATTTCAGTGCATACAGTTCCTACGACCTATATCGTAGTGACAATCGTTCAAGAACCGGCCAGGGAAGCCCTGGGAGGCACGGTGACAGAGGGAGATCACGGTCAAGTCACGATTGGTCATGATCGTGATCGTTCATGGCAATTATACCGTTAACCGACACGCCTGACTTCCGTATCTTTTTCCCCACCGTTTTCTGCCCACGAATCTCCACCGTGCACTTTACGCCACCATTCAGTGTCTGTGAAAAAGAACCTTGGTGTTTGCTTTCACTGGTCGGAATTAATATTCGAAAACACAGCCCTGGGCCAAACTCAATACTTGATCAGATTGTTGCAATCATCGCTACGCTACGGGCACAATAGGTAGCTTTGTTTCGTTTTACGTGGACATAGTTTATTACTTTTATGCTCATCCCAGATATTAACGTCGAGTCACGTCGCTACTAATCATGGGATTGTAAGGTACCGTTCTTTCCATATAATATACATATGGATGTGGATAAGGATGCGTGTTGGATGTGTAATGATTGTGGATACAACAGTGCTCATCTCCCCTCGAGTCGTCTTGACACCACTGCGATCGTGCATTATCGCGAGTAGGGTCTGCACGGCGGCGCTTGCGACCCCGCCGCGCGCCCAGAACGGTCACCCTAGCCAAGCTTTACAACTCTATTGCGATCGGCACCAGTGCGTCCGTGACGGCCCAACTCACGCAAGTCGACCCTTACAAGGACTAGTATAAGTAAGTATTAAACGTCCTGGGTACCGTATCTGAGGGTAGTGTCTTGACTTTTACTCGCAAGGTGCCGCAGTACTTCTGCTTCCACG
>JBBPQR010000052.1:0-23770 GCA_038092615.1 Boletus sphaerocystis | reverse complement strand
CCAAGGAGGTAGCTCCTCATGGCATAGGTGGGCCGGTGGAATATTCGCCGATACTATTGGTAGGCCAATTGACTGATTGCTCCTATATGATAGATTGGCTGAGTGAGCAAAGGGAACAGCCAATGAAGTACACTGTTGGGCCAATGGAATAGTTGACATGGCAGATAGGCGAGCCGATCGAAAGGTGTACCAATATTGTTGGATGGCCAAGTGGGTGGTAGATAGTTGACCGATGGGGAGATGCAGCTGATGGATTGACCGATTGTGTACACGATAGGCTGATCGAGTGAATAACTAGCAATATAGGCCGCTGGGGCTAATAGGTAGCTACCTCGGTAAATGGATCACCAGATGGCAGATGCACTGACATACTTTGATCGGCCGAATATGAAATACTGATTGTAATGGGTTGGCCAATGGGAAGATGTAGGGGCGTGACAGTCAGCCGATGCATTGATAGTGGATGTAGACATGCTGGCTGGTGGAGAATATAGCAATGGGGCTGGATAGGCCAAGTGAGTGACTAGCAGGGTAGATGGGTGGGCCAACTGGGCATCCGGCATCCTAGATGTGCTGGCCGATCTGATGGTGTGCTGATGGGCGTGAGTCAGCCAGTGGGAATAGTACTGATGAAGACTCACTGGTGGACAGAATGATAACCGTTGCCAATACAGTGACCGATGGGTGATGCAACAATCTGGGTGGGTGGGCCAAGCTGGAGACTAACGGGATAGGCCAATGGGCCAATGGAGTAACTCACATGGTGGACCTACCAGCTGATGGAAGGTGCACCAGTCTAAATGGATTGGCCAAGCAACTTCACCACTGACAATGTACATCAGAATATGATCACTGCCACTAGACAAGCAACAGTGAATGAATGTTCATTAGCATGTTAATGGTGAGTAGCACACATCGCTAATGGCATCTATATCTACTATATGAATGCCAATTATAATTCATTTTTGGTAAATATATCCAAGTTAACAAGACGATTTATTTACATCCAAGACACATTGTATATACTTAAATGATACTAACTCCTACAGTTCTTGCTCACCCTCACTTATGTCCATGTCCATGGCAACCTCTTCACTTACTTGATCTCCATCAGCAATGTTGGGGTCGGTGTCAGTGCTCCAGAAGTGATGTACCGGTGATGAAGACGGTGACCATGGGATTGGTGTCGATGCCGATGAGGTATTTGTAGTTGAGGGCACCAGAGAAATCTGGGCAATGCTGTTGACCGATGGATTGGTTGAGAACGCCAATGGAGGGGTCAGGGGAGGCAGGGAGGATGGTGGTTTCCAGGACCGAACTTGAAGGCAATGGGGGAGGGATGGAGTGCAAGGAGGAGGAGGTGGCAAGGCTTCGACACACCAATTCCAGTGACCTCACATTGCTGTTGACTGTCAGTCGAAGGTCGGAGATCTCCTATTGGAGGCTTTTCACCAATGCCTTGAGATCGGCAAGCTCTGCTTGCACATTAGCGTTGGTAGTGGTGGATTGAGCCAGTGTGGCCTGCTTGTGGCGGAAGATTGGAACTTCAACATAGACTGAAAGGATGGTCAATAATTGATGTTACTTATGATATCAAATACTCACCATCAGAAGTTGGATGCTTTTTTTGCCGATCCTCAGACAGTCCAGCGATGGGGGTTGGGGAGTGCAGCTGCTTGCTGCAGTGATTGCTGGGAGATGGTGGCAGTGGGTCAGCGTGGAGGTGGGGGGATGGGGCAAATGTCGGGAGTAAGGGATATCTCGCTCTCAACAATCTCCTTCTTGATCACATAAAAGTGGTCAATCTTGGCCTGCTTACCTTTTGCTGGCCTTTCCTCAACCACCTCTTTCTTGACATCGGCCTGACTATGCATCTCCAAGTCCAACTCCAGGTCCAAGTCAGTGGCCTTTGCCTTTCCTTTGCTCTTGGATTTGGGCAAGGGTCTGTTGCTGGTTGCTGTCAGTGAGGGCAGGGCGGTGGTCGTAGTAGTGACAGTGGTGGTAGTGGTGGTGGGCGTTGGTGCTGGAATCCTTTGCATCACTGGCAGTGATACGTTCTTCAGCATGGCAGCAACCCTGCCAAAGTCATACCAAGGATGTGTCTTGATGGCATCCGTTGGCTTGCAAATGTTCACCCAATTGGGCCATTGGCTGGCATCCATCCTCTCTTGAATGTTGCTGAACTCCACTGCGGCAGCGATTGCGATCAAAGGAACTTCAGTGTCGGTGGTGACTACTGTTTTTATTGCGTCCTAAGTGATATTAGCTCAATTCAATTTATGGTGTGACTGAGAACTCACCAGTGCACCATTGATTGTTTGCAATACCTCAAGCCAAACTTTCTCCGTGCAATCATGAAGATGAGCGAGGGCACGCTTGATGATCTTGGTCTGTTCAGCAATGATGGCAATAGTGGCAATGCTGGATGATTGGGACATGGTGGACTGGAGATGGTTGAGAGCGAAGGATAGAATTGAGCAAACAGCATGGTGGAATTGAACTTTAAAACTCAACGTTACGCAACAATAGTGGTAATGTGGACAATGAGCTTACATAATGTGGTTGAAGTATGGGGGTCAAAGGTTATGCAATAGCACTTGATCACAGCAAATAATCTCTTTCACTCCCACCATGAAGTCAGCATTCGCTGGTAGCAGCTCCTCTCGCCCCGCTCATAGGGTCATATTCACCAATGTCCCCAGCTCGTCACTGACTCCTGACTTGGATCTCAGTATCACTGTCCCTAGTTCACCAGATTCCTGGGACATGGAGATTGAAGCGCTATCGGTACCAGCCAATTTCACCCTGTACCCATCGGCATCCCAACCACCAACAGAAGATAATGACAATTTTGACACTCTCCCACCCCCTCCAGTTTTAAAGAACTTTATGCTTCACCCCACCCGGCCAGCATCAGCAATATTGGCACAATCGCCAGTTACATCACCACCAATTCAAAATGCCGAAGCAGAACCATCTCGCATCCCCTCATCAGCCACCTCTCCATCCACCGATATCATGTGGATACAGGCTGCCCTTCCGCTGTTATTAGTGTACTGTCTGGAGATTCGGGAGCCATCAGAGGTTCCAGTGAAGATGGATGCCATTATGGGTAAGGTCACTTGGGGTTTTCAGAACTGTAAGTAACATTTTAAATCTGTACTGATCGCCGCTGACTTCACATAGATGCTGATGCCTACCGAATGGCCAGGACTCGAACAGATTACCTTTGGACCAATGAATGCCTTCAGGAGGCATATCAAGGATATGGAATGAGGCTAATGCAGCTTGCGTACAGGAAGCTGGAGCTGGAGAAGCAGATAGTGAGCTTATCAGCACTCTGGTCAATCAGAGATGCTTGCCATAGCTGATCAAGTACTGGAGAAACTTCATCAGTGATATTAGTAAGAAATCACTATACATTGTACATCTTAGTATTAGTTAATATCTAGCACACATGTCAATATGTACTTAAATTCTTGATTGGCAATTAATTGCTGTGGAAAGATATATACATTGCACTACTATGTACTACTCTGTAATGCTTTGGACAGACTTATTTAGCCCTACCCTTGTCCATTTGCTACCTCACCGAACTTGGAGTAGAAATTCCTTCATCAGGTGCATAGGGGGCAGTTCGCTTCCGAGATGACCTTCTAGGTAATCCATAGCCATGTGTCAGTGAAGCGCCTATTTGGCCCCTCTTGGAACTCTGATCAGAAGCCGATGTATCACCAGTGGCTCTGCCATGTTTGATAGTTAAATTGTTGGTCCTCATCAGCACTTGAGTGGCATAGAAGTCAGGAAGGGTGTTGCCATTGTCCTTGCTTCCTTCTTCATCAGATGCATCAGAACTTGATGATGATATATTGGACCTTGTATGAACGTCCGGCACATTAGATGATGCCTACATTGTTAAACAGCTGGGATCGCACAGCTGGAGTCCACAGTCAGAACTTATATTATACATAGTACGGAGTGCACATACCTGGAGTCCACAGTCAGAACTGAAGAAGCGCTGACTGTGGAACTCCAACTATGTACCTAGCTAGGATACAACAACAAATATTTGCCACAATGTGTGGCGCATTACCCAAAATGTGCAGAGTGCGCAACACACCTCTAACATACATAGATATTAATGTTAATAATTACTGATGCATAATCACCAATATTCTGTTTACCAATGTTCCATCAGAGTCTTTGCTGCTAGACTCGAAGCCACTATCCTTGCTGGCCAAGTCACTCTCCACATTCTTTTTTCTGCCAATTGCATCCACTAATTCCCCTTGCCAATTCAGAGTGTGGTGAAATTGAAATACAGGATCGGTGTTTCAATTTTCCCGAGCTTGCCAGTAGTCCAGCATCTGATATATGTCGGTCTTCTTTAGCTTAGATGGCTCTTGCAGGTGTATATGTTCTCCGGTAGATATTTCTGAAGGTAGAAGCTGTCTGGTCGGCTCAATATTTGTGCCTATGGGACTGTCACCTTTTCGTTTCCTGATGTGATCTCTAATAAACATTTAGTATACAATCCATAACTTACTTCAAATATGAACGGTAATATCCTGTTATAAACTCCCTAATTAGCCCCTTTGCTTCATCCAGTGAGCACTCCCTAATATTAGGAAGGTATGGTATGCCGCCCCTCATATGTGTTACCTGAGTTCAGCCCTTCAGCCTTTTGTGCAATTCATGATCTGACTTGGAGTCTGAGTCATCAGTGTTCTGTGTAGCATCGACGGCCCGCTTGGAATACTCCACCCATGCCTTTTCAATCAGCTGCATTCCTTCATCAGCCAATCCCTCAAATGCCTCCTCATCTTCCACCAGGTCATTGAAGTCATGTCTATCATAGAAAGTTACTCTTTGTCATTGTTTTAGATGACTGTCATGGTCACTTACACGGTGCAGCAAATCTTGGCATTTATATCCTTCCATGCTGCCAGTATGACTACTCACATGCTGCATTGCCACCACATTTGCTTAGCGAACTCCTGGGCATACTTTTGGCCCAACTCATCGCTGTTCCTATGATGCTTCAGCAATGATCTCTGATGCTATGGGTATGCTTACTTGGCTTGCATCTTCTCCAGCAACACTTCGGTGTTCCATGCGCTTGCCTGTGCATTCACCTCTGCTATCTCCTCAGTTTGCCACTCTATGACCTTTGTCACCACTTTCTGATAGTACTCCAAGTACCTCCGATTTCCTGGGTCGGCATCCCATTCACTTTTGAGCACTGCATTGACATCATCTTTGTATCTCTTGGCAATTACCCTTCAACCAGTCCATGCTTTCCCATACTTCTTTAGTTTCTTGGCCTTCTGTGTGTGTGCAAATTTCTGTAACCACCTCATGTACTCCTATATATTGGTATTAGCTAGTGTCAGATCTGAAACAAATGCACTTTCCTTCTTTCTTGCCTCCCACTCCTGCTTCCTCATGGCTTGAGTCTTCTGAAGTTGGTGTGCAGCATTCACAACCTGTCAGTATACTCGATTTTTGCCATGTTTGTTGGCAGCTGACTTCCACTGCTCTTTGTGGTCCTCTAAAATCTGGAATTCAGCAATGGAGAAATTTGCCATTCTTGCAGTCAATCTTCACTCTTTCTTAGTTGCCTTTAGTATAACAAGTATTTTCAGCCTTTCAAGTTCAAATTGGTTTCCATACTACCTAGAGAAGAACATCTAAAGGTCTTCATCATGCCATATGCATGCCGGCACCAGCACTTAGTCATCTGGATCTCCATATTCTAGTTTAGTATCAAAACTTCACTATTAGTATAGTTTCTGAACAGGCTAATCTAGTATATGTTCCATATGCAACATCAATGTTTATTTACATACAACACTGTTATAGCCTGAGACCAAATATTCATTATCGGAGATATAATGGCCCACCTCCATCTGCTGATGTTATAGTTCAGGACCCATACGCTACGCTTTTCATTTTCTTCACCTAATCGTACTTAACAACTTTCACTTTCGCAATCACGTGACCAAGTCACCTGACTTACCCCTTTTCAGATCACGTGACATTCTGCTCTTCTTCGTCACGTGACCTCACACGTGACCATGGGACAACACGTGACTCGAGTCTAGGCCTGATCCAGACTTTCATCTTATCTATGACGTCATACCTCACGGTTACCTTGCGTTTCCCTCATGTTTCCTTATCATTGACTTTCCCTCACCGGCCCTCAAGTATTTAGGACTCAGACGACCTACCCTAAACTCCCTTAGTATCATATATAAACCGTTCTCTTCTGTCGTCTTTTCCTTAGTCCTATTCACTTGTCTACTCTCCCTTGGGGGCCTGGACATTTCGTTTACTACTCCTACCATTGCACTTGCCGACTCATCCTTGTCAACGGATGCTCTTTACTTATCAGATTGAAATACCACTCGCCTTGTTCCACGTTGAACTTATCGTTGTCATTGACACTCTTCGTCAACGCGTCGTCTCCATACAGTCACTCGTCAGGCCTATTGTTTTAGGCTTTCCTCGTTCTTAAAGGTCCAAGCTCACCATCCGGTTTCAGCTGAGATGAAATGAATTATTACCAAGTCAAGATCTTTACAGCATTTATGTAAACATTCTTCGGTTCTCGATAGACTAGTAGACATTGTATACAACAAACTTTTGTAAGAAACTAACCAGCACAAGTAGTAACCATAGGAGAAACATGATAAACAAGGTAAAGAAGGCAGCTAACTTCACCCCTATCAAGATGGTCAAATATAAGACTATCGGGACCACCAGAGGTATCAAGACAAAGCTACTCAAAGTCTCACCATCAAAGTGACATTGAGTAGATAGACAATTACAGAGATCACCCTCTAAGGGATCATCCTTATACTTACACTCAGAATTTTATGCTTCTGAGAAGGCCTATAGTATTCCATCTGTTTTCCAAATTCTAAAGCAACAGGTAACTAAATCTTCATGTATGAAATGTATTCTGAAAGAAATGATAGACCCAAAATGACTTTCTCCAAAACTGGCTATCATTCCAACAGCAGTATCTAACAATGCTGCTGAATATGAAGGCCCCACCCCCTGAGCAGAGTTGCTCAGTTTCAAATTGTCAAAAGGAAGGCATATATAGATGCACCGACTGTTTTCAGCAGCCTCTGTTGTGCACATCTTGCTGCCAAGAGCAACATGTGAAGCATCCACTTCATAGAGTACAACAGTAGATTGGTCAACATTTTGATGATTCATCCCTCCAACTGGTAATATTATCATCATATTCTAAGAATTTACTTGCTAATATATTGCAGGCAGGACTAGAAATCTATCTTGGCCATGATGGGACCTGGTGCCCATGTGCCAATAACATCAGAGATATAGTAGAGGATGATGATGATGCCTAGGAGGATGCCAATCTAGCCGATGTGCCAGCACATTTATGCCGACCAGATCATCGGCAATATTTGACTGTTGTGGATGCAATAGGAATTCATTTCCTGAATGTCTCCTATTGCAGCTGCCCAAATTCTGAAGAAAGACACATCCAGCTGTTCTGCTCTTAGGTATTTGCCACCAGCATGCTTCAGCCACAGACTGCATTCACCTTCTGAGTGCTAGATGATTTCCTCTGAGATACTGTTGCGGAGCATCACTTCAACCATAAATAATGGCGAGCCCATTGAGGGCGATGGTGAAGGTGATGGTAGAGGAGTCGCGTAGACGATCGTAAGGAGCCTTTTACAGTGGCATAACTGGCAAGAGGGGAATAGCCCTCCACTGTGGATGCTCAGGCAGTTCAGACGTAGAGAACCGGGTAAGAACCAAGTGAATAGACTGGGGGATACTAGAGTACATGGTATGGTATATATATGTAAGGACGGGTTAAGGGCAGGTGTGGGTATGTACTCTAGGGCCGGTATAGAAGGAGTCCATGTGGTGGACATGAGGTATGATGTCATGGTGACATCATTGTCTAGACTATGACGTCGTTGACCTAGACTGCTATGTCAGCATGTCACGTGCCAGTATCACGTGACTCTCCTAGGGGTAAGTAATAGATAAGATCTAGCAGATAACTGGATAGTCACGTGACGTTATCTGATAAGATAAGATAAGATCGTCTGTAGTAAACCGTTCATAAGTGAGTCCGAGTGTAATCGCAAGTATCGTAGCTCATCCAATAACAGATACCATTGAATGTGGGATATTGGCAATGAATTACTTCACAAAGCTCAGGAGGATTACATCAAATGCATTTCCCCATTTGGTGCCAGTAGGCCTCTGGTATTTGTGGTGGAATGTGGCTAAGCTATGCTAATTTCAGGATGAATATCATGAGCTGATGAGAGTTGCAAGATAATGGTGATTATTGAAGAGCTTGAAATGGAAGGGGTTTGGCTTCAGTGATATATCACCAAAGCAAGGTGACCTTGCACTCTTCTGCCCAGCATGCCCACAGCCTGGTGTCAATATACCGATTGATGATAGTCTGGACCTCTCTGATTGGCAGTATACTCAGACCATCGTAATGGATTGCAATTTCAAGGCAGAGCATATGCACACTTGGTCACCTGAAGATGATGTGTGGCTGATGGATGGACTCGGCTTTATGGTGACTTGCCCAAAGTACACAGAGTTCCTGGCTAACACTGAACACCTAGGGTTGTTGAGGTATGCCGAATCTTTTTCCAATGCATATACTGTTTACCAACCCATGTACTGGCAGCGTTCCAATTGCAACAATCACCAGACAGTCAATAAAGCGAATGCAGACAGACACCAGTTAGAAGCAACTGGCATTGGTGGATGTGCATGCGCATGGCATGGATGTTTTTATCCTCATGGTATGGTCGACATTCAAAAGAGAGAGCGATATGGGACAGTCCTATCATCAAACACTTTGATACCTGGCTAATAATTTGCAGGCAAGTAAATATGGATTATGCTTTGGCACATGCACTCCAGTACAATATGGATCACATTTAGAGGGTAATCACCTTCTATGATGTGAACTGTCAATATAGCAAAAACTCCATCGCCGATTCATGGACAATAGATACATTTCACTACCTTCGGAGGTAGAAATTATTCTGGCCATCGGGGCTTGGCATATCCACGGACATCAGCAAGAATGCCTAGCTCAGTATGGCACCAGCTTTATTTCTGGGGCAGGACGAGGGGATGGGGAAATCATAGAGACACTGTGGGCATTGTTGAATACTATCTCACCATCGGTGTGTGTGATGTCAGTGGCCCATTGCCAAAAGCTTTTCGATTATCAAATGAATGACTCAAACTTTCTGAAGATGATAAGAATGAGTAAGTACTAAATCGATTGCTATATCCTGACACCATGAAAAAAGGCCGATCATTAAAGCAAAAATTTAATGTTGCCACACAGAGCTTGGCTGATGCAAGAGTGGCGTTTGATCACCTGGATGCCGCTGTACCAGCTGATGAAAGAGTGAAATGGTTTAATGCTGAAGGAAATGCCATGAAGAGATGAAAGGTAGATCTCACAGTGATGGACATGTATGAGATACAGATGGACCGAGGTAGGAGTTGTCCTTATATGCTCTGGTCATGCTTCAATCATCAGTCATTAGCGCTGACAGTCAAAGTAATGGATTTAGACCTCTTAGATTCAAGGTTGGGGAAAGTGCACAGCATGCATGGTTTGGTCAGCTGGATCGCCAATGGGCTTCAAATAGAGGAAGCTCAGATCACTCTGACTCAACTCATCAAAGACCTTGGGCCTAATATTCCAACCAATGCAAAGTCCGTCAACATCTCTTGGAAGAGAGAACGCCTAGAAGCTAATATATCAAGATTTAATATATCGGCCATTTAATACATTGGTCCAATACTGAACCACAATGATGATGTGATTGGTAACGGCCAAATGGAGTAGGATGATGCCAATATAGAACATGGTAACTGCATGGCCACAGGTCAGAATAATGAAGAATCGACTTTGGTATCAGTAGAGCGTATCTCTGTTTGTCTGCTGTCGGTGATTGGTCTGGAGAAGTGTGTATTGGCAGGCCTGGAGGATTTAGCAAAACAGGAGATCCAGCTCTAGATCGGTCAAGCCAACAATGCATTACATAAATTGCACCTTGCTCTGGTGGACAAAGCAATTCTATTTCGGAGGAATATTCACCAAGCAAGCAGTCACCAGATGAAGACACATGCATGATCCAAAGTCACCAGTGTACAGAAAACAGTTTGGTGTCATGCCGCTGTTTATTGTCAAGCTAGGTGGCAATTGATTGAATTGGGTGCTGATTCCAATATCCTTGGCCAATTCCAGCCATTGCTCCACAGCAACATGAAGGTCACATCGGCTGTAGCTGACCCTAATTCTCATGATGAGCGGAACTCTGCCCTTGCATGGTTTTGGTCAACCAACGTTCCAGATGACACAGAAATAGAAAGCTGGATGTTGGAATGTATATCTATCAGTACATAATCGCTCAGATGCTAATGGGCTTTTATATATTCTATTGAGTACATTGGTTGCAAGTGAAGGCCCTTAGAGATTGGTGTAATGAGGAGATCAACCTGCTTAGGAATGAATGTCAATGGACTGAAATATTCTTTCAATGCCAAGCATCTACTCGTCGGAATCAGGCTCAAGAGGTGTCAGAGAAGGGGTGGCATGGCCCATTGGCCTATTAGGAGAAGCAAGCGACATTGTATTTGAGATTAGCGAACGCTACTGCGGAATGCCAAAACTACATGGACTCAAAGAAAGCATAATATATATGTTCCAATTCTATATGCTAATATAAATCCATTGTGACCAAAAAGGAAATGTCACACCGTCTAAAGCTACCACTGCTTCTTTTGTTGTTCGTTGGAGTATTCTGCTATATAATACAAGTCACATGCTAATGGTTACCACAAATCATTTTCATTCATCCCATCATCATTGTGATGGAATCTACTACCCAATCCATCCATCAGTCACCAACTGAAACATATTCAATTGTGGAACTTTGCACCACTTTGGAATATTGTAGCTACCACATAAAGATTATGCTTGGTGCTATCAAGCGTGAAGTCCCTAATCAACATACATGGAATAGTCTGTTCTTTGAAGTGGTATGTACATCTAACAGTTTTTTTTTAAATACATCCTATTTACCTTCCTAGGAATTACTCAACTGGCTTTATGTTCACGGAAGTCTTTGGGGAGTGCTGGTTCAGCTTCCTCAGACTGCCACAGGAGTGCTTGCACTGTTTGTGGATGCCGCAAACTTCATTGATAACATAAAGCAATTTTTCCTGATTCTCCCGATGGATAAGGACAAGTCTGAACTGTCATTCCACACCGATCATTTTGAAGATGTCTGGTGGATGGCCAATTCACCACCTCTGCCTCTGACATATGGTGGTCAATCAGTAGTGGAGGTAATGGTGAAAGTGGAGAAGATTTTCTGGGTATGTCTTCATCTTGCCAATGGACCATTAACTCATACAGACTAGGCCAATAATTCCTCTGGTCAAAGGCAATGGAATGTCAATATTGAGGCCATGGATCTCCATAGCTGATACCTCCACGATCTTCTTCAAAGCTTGCAAGATGAGCACTGTCAGATGGAATTAGAGATGGTGATTATCGGAGACCGGATGGACACCATGGAGGATACATTCGGAGTTGGCATTTTATAGTTTCACCATATATTATTCATTCAGTGTATTTTGTATTTGTATTTGTTTTATTACTGTTGAGAATATTCCACTCATGAGCAGCTTTGTATCCTGTCGTCAGTTTATAGAATATACTTGGCAGCAGTCCTTTCTCTACCCTACTGCTTCCAACACTTCATATCTCATGTAGCTCAGAGGCTTTACCTCGGCCCACTTCATGACCGCCAGTCACATATAGTATGCCAGGCATCTCTAATTACCATCTACTGCATTGACTCCATGCCAAAGAATATATCTGGAGAATGCCATGATAGTGCTGGGGGGGTAGTCGAATTGCTTCGCCAGAGTCGGCATTGACATCCATGCACCGGAATACTCTCCAAAGGTTGCCAACAGGTTCATCGCCTCTGCTGGAGAGTTGTGATCCCAATGGTATGGTGTCTGCTGATTCATCATCACCAACATAGCGCTGTAAATGCTCTTCTATTTGCCGACTACTGGAAATGTCAGACATTGAGCATGCCAGCCAATATCATTATTGTGATGGAAATGTGAACTGACCCATTGAAACACTGAAGGACTTGCATACAGGAAGCAAGGTGATGCATTGTTTTTCAGCACCTTTCCAGACATGATTGATGCATTCATTGCAGGGCAGACATTGCTGCTGCAGATGTCATGTGGTGTCAAGCAGCCCTATATGCCCAATGCAAAGCATTGGTTCAGAAGGAACAATCCTGACAGGAGCTGGACAAGAACAAGCCCACCATTAGTGACTTCAACGAAGATGTTCTGCCCTTCAATGTCATTGTCTACCACTCATCCCAATATGCCCTCCAGAAGATAGTGGCTTTTGAGTATGTGGAACTCTAGTATTTCACAAAGGAAGGTTGCTGTGAAGCCACCAAAGTCTTGCAATCCCATGCAGACAACGTCTTTGGGCTCCTTTCCTCTAATGATGTGTTCACCCTATGCTCTGTGGCCTCCGTCAAAGCATCTAAAAATGCTAAATTGGACCACAAGCTGTCTTTTATGAACATGCTACAGGCCTGCACCTCAAGGAGGTAGGCTGGCCTAAGAAACATGTCTTGGTCTTATTTAAATTTTTCTGGAACTTAAAATACCACCCCTTCTGCATATCCATATATCATGGTGAATGCATCCTTACTCCAGCATGTCATCACCAAAGTCAATGATGCCATGGCGATGAAGGTCAGTTTTCCTTTCTCACATTTCCTCACACATGCTCACCTCCCACACCCTGCTCCCTGAACAAATTCCCTCTCACTATCTGGATCTAACAGAGGCCTTTTGTTGTGCTTAACCTCACAGGTTGAGAACACTGCAACCTTACAGATGTCCCAATATCCGCTTATCAGTGATTATTTTACTCATATGCCCCATGGGCTGACTTCATGCACAAACACCAGTGCAACTCATGATCCACATCACCCCCCTGCCATATTACCATGGCTCTAATGGGTCAACTAGGAATCTATGTGCCCTGCCTGCCTCAGATGGCACTTGCATGATGTACACAACTGCATTGTCACACTCCTATGGGACAGATCCCCTGCATATGCCAAATGCACCCTGAAAGGATCTCTCATTAACCCCAGTGGCAGCACCCTTTGCCACGACTGGCAAAAACCTCAAGGCTATTTCTACCTCCACAGCAATATCAGACACATTTGCTTAAGCTATGGCAGCACCACTCATGGCACTCAATGTTGCCAAAAGGCATAGCCTTGCCCCAGTACCAACACCTTATAAGCCTGCCATATGGCAGGATTTCCTATTGTGAGCAGAGTTGATATCATGTTATCTAACTGTTGTTGAAAGGTTAACACAGGGCTTTTATGCCTTCTTGCCACTGCTATCACAAACCTTCACCCCCCACAATCACCTGTCCATAGTTCAGTACAAAAGTGCATTCTATGACATTGTACATAAAGAGTTCATGAAAGGTTGATACACAGATCTTCTCATTTTACACAATGTATAGCACACCCTAGGACATTTCCAAACATCTCCCATATCCCTAATACCCAAACTAAGGTGACCAGGGAAATATTGCATGATCCAGGATCTTTCTTACCTAAGAGAACCCATCATAATACTGTCCATAAACTCATGCACATCCATGGATGACTGTACTTCTCCTTATAGTACTTTCCCCATAGTCTGCTTATTGTTATCCTTACTCCCACCAGGGTCACAAGGTACTGTCAGGGACATTGCAGAGGCATACCATACCATTCCCATACACCTATTATAATGGCATGGTTTAGTGATGCATTTGTCAGATACACAATTTGCCATTGACACTGCACTTTGCTTTGGCTTTGCCCCATCTGCTGACATCTATGCAAACATTGCCAGTGCTGGAGTAGACATCATGTGTTTTGTAGGAATTGGACCCATATTGCAGTGGGTAGACAATCACCTATTCATACACATCCCCCACGTATGCCTATAGCACTACAATGAGACTTGCTGCACTGCCACTGATTGCATAGCCTCTTAGGGCAGACTCGTGGTCATAGTGGTTGCTTCTGATTCCAAGGAGGCACCCTGCCTGACAGGTCATTGGGAGCCTTCAACGAGGACTACACTTTCCTGTTGTGTGATCTCTCCACTGCTACTAATACTGACCATTATAACTCTCCTATCTGTACAATTTCACCAACATAGACAACATCTCCAACCTACTGGGTATACCTTGGGAACTGTCCAACCAACCCCACCTTCCTTGGATTCATCTGGGACTTAGAGTATCACACAGTTATACTTGCCAAAAACAAGTGGCTGAAATACCTTGCAGCCCTTTATAATTGGACCACAAGATGGATACACACACTATATGAGGCCCAAAAACGTATCAGTGAACTGATCCACATCACACAGATATTTCCTGAAGGCTATCTGCACCTCACCAATCTGGAATCTCTATTGGGTCTATTCGGATCAAACCCTTTTATGCTGTGCATGAAACCGGATGTGGAACCTTGAAGTGAGACTAAGCCTGATGAGTATTGGCAGGCTAGACGAGCAATGAAATAGAGACAATGGCATGACAACAGGTATCGACAAGGACGTGTAGGATGATGAAGAGTGTTTCAACTGGAATGTAGACAGTAAAGACATGTAGCATCTGATTATGAGGATGATGTAGCAAGTCCAAGGGTAGGAGCAGTATTCGAAGAGTAGTAGACCCCACGAGGGAGAGTAATACAAGTAAATAGGACTGAGGGATAGACAATGAGTAGGTACGGTTTATATATGAAAGTATGGAGCTTTAGGGTAGATCGTCTAAGTCCTAAATGATTGAGGGCCGGTGTGAGGAATGGAATGTTCAAGAAGAAAGAAAGCACGATAAGAGGAATGTGTACAAAGCAAGGTGTCTGTGCAGTATGACCTCATAGAAGAGGCAAGAGTATAGACTGGGTCTGGACTTGAGGTCATGTGATGAGGAAGAGCAGAATGTCACATGATTGAAAAGGGGTAAAGTCATGTGACTGCGAAAGTGAAAATATGTTAAGTACATTGAGTGAAAAAAAAATGAAAATGCAGCATAAGATCCTAAACTATAACAGTGCATGCCCCCAAAAGGCACTCAAGAGAACTTAAACTAGTGGATTGCATGCCTTGCAGCTCCTGCAGCTTCTGCCCCCATATCCACCCCCCACTTCCCACTCGGCCTTTGCACTTTCTCCAATGCCAGCTCATCCACAATTAGAATTCACATACTGTATGAGGTTGCTGGCAAGCATGGACCTTACAGACAGGCTGGAACTGCAACAGCTGAGACATCAGATGGGCCAAAGCCATAGGCTTTGAGCTACTCATCCACACTCTTCTCTTCTTCACTCCACCCAAAGACACTAGTCTCATATACAATGACAATCAAGGTGTTGTTGAAGCCTAGTGCTTGGTCACAGTTAGAACAAGCATATTAACCACATCTTCAAGCACCTCATCTCAGAACTCATACACACAAATCGCCATATTGTTACTATGGTTTTCCTGTAGCATACTATCCCCTCCATCTGCTGCAGAGATTGAGGCCAAATGGCATACAGGCAACTCCTACTAGATGGGCAACATCTTTTGCTGCATGCATTGTCGATTTGTGACTAACATCTGGGATTGCAGCTCTCTCACATGCCCATCAGGTGCACTCCAGATTGAAGCATATACTACATGCTTGCCCATTTCCTCACATCATATCTATAGCACTCATGTACATACCCATCACATCCACATGACTCTTTCTCACACAAGTCTATGTCAGAAGAGCAACAGTCCAAAGATCATGTATATCGACAAACAATTTCTTAAGTTAACCAATTGAATTAGTATCCCATTCTATTGTTTTATTCATTTACTCAATGTCTGGTTATCTCAGCTGACCTATGTTTTTCCCACTCTCTCATTACCAGTATTTACTACTAATATAAACTAGCTAGACAATTTTGTACTTTCTTGGCCCATTTACTTGTCTTGATGGTTCACTGTAGCTTAATCCATTATTAGCTGGTAGTATGCTATGGTCTATTTACAACCTTGGCTGGCAGTCAACTATAATGTCATTAATTAAAGGGGCTTAGAGTAGAATCCAAAATATTACCATAAGCATTGCTCAAAACTAAATCTTGTAAAGATAAAACCATTTTGTTTTTCTTTCTTCTCATTTCTTACCTTTGAAATGACAGTACAAGATCTCATTGCAAGGGTAATAATGGTTCTTTTCTCATGGATAGTCTAGCTCTTGAATTTGAGACATTAGAAAGAGGAGCAGCAATGAAAAGAATGCTCTGCTATATCCATATCTGTATCTTCCATATTCTCAATTTGGATTGTTTTTCAATATCTATGTTTTCCTTTTTGTTTTGATCTTATCTCATCCTATGAGAAGAGATGGTCATTGCCATTGATGATGTTGGTCAGTGCTTCTGATACTTCTTTTTCCAATGCATCTCAGATCCACTTTAGTTTTTCTCCTTTTGAAAGGAAATATTTCTTTGAAATAATGTCTTTTGGGTTATTAGGTAAACCTCCAGACGTACCAGAACCAGAAGGACTAGAACTATGATTAGGGCAATTAAACCCTTGTCTCTGAGAAAATCTTCACTAATTAGACTGAGATGGGCCTTTACAAATCACAGCAGTACAATTATGTAGCATAATGAGTGCTTATATTATCACTCTTCATATAATGAATGTGGGCAGCTAAACCACCTCAAGTTCCATGAAGGGAAATTTTAGAAAGAATCTTTTCAGTAATATTGTCCACTATGAATTCAATAGATGGAGTGAATGTGAATTGTGCAATAACAGAAACAAAAGAAAATAGAGAGTTTAGAAGATCCAAAAGGATAAATATAGCTTGAAACACATCCAGCAGCCTTAAGCCAGCCAAGCTCAATTTATCAAACAAGGAAGTGACTCTCAATTAGAGTATGATCAGAGTGTGATAGAATGAAATTTGTCATTAGTATTAGTTCAAATAGTTGACAGCATATTCTGATGCCAGATTATGCTTACTAAGGTCAACAAAGCAAATGAGCCAGACATCTTCTTGATGTATCAATACTAATGCCTTTTCCATTATAGTTCTTAAGCATGTAATGGAACTAATAGTTCCCATTATATAATATGGATTGTGATTGGGCAATGTCCTCTATCATCTATTTGACCCAGTTGGTATATCTACCTGCTTTCATTGGCTAAAGGGTGATAGAATCCACATCTAACTTATGGACTCTGATTACTATTGCATTCTCTATTAATTGGTTTTCTAGGCCTTGCCCCTAAAGCCCACTAACCAACTTGGCCATGAATTTATTGTCAATATTTCAAAGATTAATTTATTGATGTTTCAATATTAGTTCTCATCCTAGATTATTGTCATCCATAACTGTTATAAGTGCATAGCTCATAGTTGCCTATTGAATATAGCTCATCCACCTGCTCAAGAAGACTTTGAAGCTCAGATTTTTCAATTGGTTGAACTGCTAATATTAGTCAAACCAACATAAGTTTAAAGCATCATTGAATATCTATAATTGATTATTTGCATAATCTAATGCCAGATTGTGCAAATCTGCATACCTTTGCCTTTTTCTTACCCTTGCCTTTTTCATTAGCAATAGTAGGAGTAATGGTGGTGGTGATGGCAGATTCATCCTCTTTTACTGTTATAGTTCAGGACCCATATGCTACGTTTTCACTTTTCTTTTAATCGTCATACTTAACGTATTTTCACTTTTGCAGTCACATGACTTACCCCTTTTCCAATCATGTGACATTCTGCTCTTTCTTATCACATGATCTCTCCATGTGACCGTGGGAACCATGTGACCTTGAGTCCAGACCCAGTCCAGACTCTCGCCTTATCTATGAGGTCATACCACACAGACACCTTGCTTTCTATGCATGTTCTTTATCTTACTTCTTTTCTTCTATCTCTCACACTAGCCCTCAATCAATTAGAACTCAGACAACCTACCCTAAAGCCCCTTACTTATATATATAAACCATACCCCCATGTTGTCTATTCTCTAGTCCTATTCACTTATATTCTCTCCCTCGGGGGCCTTAGACATTTGAATACCACTCTTAAATTCTTTCTCCTACCAAAGCACTTGCCAGCTCATCCTTGTCATTGGATGCTCTCAATGTTCCTTGTTCATATCCCTTTTGATAACTTCTGTGTTGCTATCTATATCCCTTTTGATAACTTCCGTGTTGCCATCTATATCGTTGTCAACACTTGTCATCAGCAGATTGTCTCAATATTATCACTTATATAACCTACTGTTTAGCAGAAGGTTATCTTTACTCAATAAGGTCTTTGTCTGGTTCACTTGAATAGGACTCTCTAAAGCCCAACCTTAATACATTGCCCTTTTTCAAATTTCATGTGCACTCACTTCTTGTCTTGCTACAAACACCAACAGGAAGCAGCAGCCCTTGAATTCTTTCAGCTTAACCATCAGCCTACTCCACTACCTGCTAACTACAAAATTCCCTATAGCTTATACATCTCAGATGACTTCAGCTCTAACAATCAACCACCGCTGACGCCAGAACCCACTCATCCATGCACCCCTACTCCCATTCCTATTCCCACAGTCAAGCCTGCTCCTGCCCGTTGTCAATGCAAGCCTCGTGTTAGGGAGGCCTGATATTTAAGATTTATTCACCCTTAGGAAGTGGGTCTCCGCGAAGTTTTCGTTCTTCATTCCCACTCGCTCCTGCATTGTCCATCCCATTATCGCCAGTAAATCCCTTACTCCATTCATTATCTCCATCCCTTCCATCATCACCTAACAGAATGTCCAGTGTCGCTCCCACCATGCCTACATGGCAAGATATTCTCAACACCATGCAACAAATGCAACAGTTGTTGCAAACATCCCTTTTCTTACAGCAACCCGCTGCAGCTCCCTCCTCCTCTTTTCCTGCCAAACTTATTGCTGAACCAGGCTACTGGAATGGTAACTGATCTCTGCACATGGGGGACAAAGATAGAAACATGGGTCCAGTGCCACAATACGCTAGACAATTGACAAAAATCTTCTACCATATCTCTGCCATCCTTCCTAATGCCGTCACCCTCGTCCTCCCTTCATCCGTTTCCATTCATCCCACCATCAATATTTCTCACATTAAACCCTATAAAGCCCCGCTAGCCGGGCAAAACGTGTACAAACCAGACACCATTACCATGACAGAAGATCGTCACGAAGAATACGAAGTGGACTATATCGTTCAATCACGTTTATACCATGGAAAATTACAGTACCTCATCCATTGGAAAGGATGGGACGAGGTGGATCGCACCTGGGAACCTGCCGTAAATCTGAAACACGTCCAAGACACAATCGACGACTTCCACGCAGCTCATCCCGCGGCCCCACGTCCTATCTGCAGGATCTCCGAAGATCAATTCACGTCTCTCTTCTCCTCATTCGGTCCCTCCTATTCGGAATTCACCAACTTGAGACTGGATCTCGAAGCTGGTGAATGGGGGGTAGTGTTATAGTTCAGGACCCATACGCTACACTTTTCATTTTCTTCACCTAATCGTACTTAATAACTTTCACTTTCGCAGTCACGTGACCAAGTCACCTGACTTACCCCTTTTTCAGATCACGTGACATTCCGCTCTTCTTTGTCACATGACCTCACACGTGACCGTGGGACAACACGTGACTCGAGTCTAGGCCTGGTCCAGACTCTCGTCTATCTATGATGTCACACCTCACGATTACCTTGCGTTTCCCTCATGTTCTCTTATCATTGACTTTCCCTTACCGGCCCTCAAGTATTTAAGACTCAGACGACCTACCCTAAACTCCCCTAGTATCATATATATACCGATCCCTCTCGTCGTCTTTTCCTTAGTCCTATTCATTTGTCTACTCTCCCTTGGAGGCCTGGACATTTAGTTTACTACTCCTTTCTCTACCCTTGCACTTCTGCCGCTTCATCCTCGTTATCGGATGCTACGTCATTTTTACGTTTCAATACCAACTTCATCATTCACCATTGCTCTTGTCGTCATCGTCGACACTCGCCTCCAACAAGTCGTCTCTATTAGTTCATGCCTCATCCCTGCTGATACGCAGGTCTAAGTTGTTCAAGTTCCCATCCGGTTTCATATAGTGTACTACAGACCTTTGACAAATATTGATTATATGTCTTTTGCTGACAGGCCAGGTTTCCACTGCGTGGTTTCTTGAGTGGTACAACAACACACAACTGGGTAGATGATACGTTAAATGTGACCGACCTCGAATCGCAGGTCTAGTGATGAATTGTCGTGCTCAAGAAGTGCAGCCATAATAACCACTGGGATACAATTGTAGACTGTTCCAATGCCAACTCTGGCCCATTGAGCCACATCCCTGGATGAGCAAGCATTGCCATAGTGCTCAGCATAAAACAGAAAAATGCAAAGCTGGATTAAAAGTGGTAATTGGTATTTATGTAATTGACTATGCAACATGCATAGGGTGATCACAGATCTCATCTAGGATGTTGCCAAATATTTGAGGATTGACTCAGACATTTTTGCAGAATAAATGAGGTCAATAGTTAGCAGAATGACCAAGAAGGGGAGAGTTGGGATGCTCACATCATCCCTTCATCCGAGCATTCCAGTATATACCTCATTACTTCATCTTTCAAGGCTTCAATTGAGTTGAGGATATTCCTATATCATAAGTCAATCTCGTCCACTATGACGACATTGTATATATAGTCTGAGTCTGATATGGCACCACGTGTAATGTTGTTAGAGGTGTGTTGCTGGCTAATGCACCATTTGTTGTTGTATCCTAGCTAGCTAGGTATATGGTCGGAGTACCATAGTCAGTGCTTCTTTAGTTTCTGACTGTGGACTCCAGGTATGTGTACTCTGCACTATGTGCAATCTCAGTTTCTAATGGTGGACTTCAGCTGTGTGATCGAACTGTGCTAATTTCTTCATTCCAGCAAATCACTACAGATATTGCACTCTGCTAGAGTGTTTCAAGCACATTGTGGTGTATAGTTATGTTGTGATGTGGAGGGTAAAAAGAATCGATTGCATTGTTTTCGAACATTTTGTCCTTAAATAAAAATGTTACTGTATACTTCTAGGCCTGTGATGTAGAAGATTGTGATAGTATTTGATAGGTATTCAGAGAATTTGAAATGGCAGTACTTTAATCCTTCTAACTGTGCATGTATTTTTCTGATGCAGGCAGGGTTGGAGGTCTATGAACATTGAAGGAGTTGTATTTGTAAATTAGTTCTTAATCTCAAGGTAGAACTTACACCTATGCACAATATTGCCACCAAAATGTTCTTGCCTCTTACATTGTGAATGTGAAACACAAAGCAAAAAAGTTGGAGCATCACGAGATATCTTTTGATAAGCGATATAATGACATGTTTGATAATACACAGTCAACTCTCCAATCAATTTGTACAATTCACCGACTTATCAGCCAAGCATCACATACATACTGTGTTGTATAGAAAAGAACACTTTAGATGAAAGAATATTCGGCTTTTCCTATTCCTGAAAATAGCTATGAAACGGAAGGTTAGTAAGAAACAGCAGTGTGTAACAGGTGGAGTCTCAAGCTCACCTTCAGTTTGAGCTGAAATACTTTAACTGTGGACAGGCAGTAATATACTTGGGTCAGCCAAAGGAATGGATATCTAAATAGATTGAAAGAAAGGTAGCTGATGAAACCGGATGGAAACCTAGAATGAGACAACCTAAGAGAATAGGGTGTCGAGTGACTTTTAAAGGAAGATGATGGGGAAGATACATTGTAGAAGAAAAGCAGTAACAGCAAGTCGGTAGTTGTCGAGGTCAGCTTCAACGCAGATGACGAGGTATAGGTTTGATAGTGGTACAACAATGGTCAACAAGTGGAGCATACAATAACAAGTATGAAACGGCAAGTGCAATGGTAGGATTGGAGTAGTAACAAATATCCTAGGCCCCCAAAGGAGAGTAGAACAGATGAATAGGACTGGGGAGAGATGATGTAGAGGTACAGTTTATATATGTAAGTATGGAGGTTTAGGGTAGGTCGTCTGAGTCTGAAAGGATTGAGGGCCGGTGTGAGAAGAGTAAAAATAAGGAACATGAGGGAAGAGCAAGGTGTCCATGAGGCATGACATCATAGATAAGACGATGGTCTGGACTTGGTCTAGACCAGAAGTCACGTAGTTCTCACGGTCATGTGCAGAGGTCACGTGACGAAGAAGAGCGGAATGTCACGTGATTCAAAAGAGGGGTAAGTCATGTGACTAGGTCACATGACTGCGAAAGTGAAAATATTGTTAAGTATGATGAGTGAAAGAAAATGAAAATGTAGCGTGAGGTCCAGAACTATAACAACTGAGAGTAGATGTATATTAGCGAATGATATGATGCGAGGATGGGTAGTGACAGTAGTGGGTAGTAATATAGCAATAATGTAGCATAATGATCAGCAGCCACTACTACAGAGATATGGATATGCTACTATAATGTGTATTTCATAGTATCACTTGTTTCTACTACATATTGAATATCAAAGCAATTTGGAAAACTAATACAATTTAACTAACTTATAGTATAACATATAACTGGTGTAATTCTACTTCCAATACTAATCCAAAATTGTCTGCCCTTACAAATAACTATTCTTTATACCTTATATCTGCTTTCCAGATCCATTGAGTGTGTTGAGGTCTAGTGAGGCTAGTGATCTCCTTTTGTAACTCTTCATTTTTGTAAGCAGGCTGCATTAGCTTCATTCTATAAGTATAGTAGGCCATTTAGAGGTATTCATTAGCCTCATAACATAGCCCTCGTCACCCTCTCTTATCACTGCTGCTTGGTGTTTGATATTGATTGATATTGATATACAAATCAATATCTAAACTATCACAATTGTGGATGGTTGAAATATAACAGACTTATACCACATAACACTCATTAGGCAATTGTGTCCAAGCTCTGGTGGGATATTCCTTATATAGCTCAGTGCTTAGTTGATAAATTGATAGAAGTAGAAAGTGTGTGCACTCATGTAATCTAAAAAATTAAGGGAGAATGGGTGAGGGAGTGGGATAGGATATACCTTTGCGACGCCTGTTTCGCCTGCATTGACTGTGTCATTTGCTGTTGTTTGCTATCATTAGCTGCCGCCTATTTGAGAATTGAATAGAAAAAACCATATGGCTTGACTGGTGAAAAAATTTGAAGTCAATTTTTGTCGAAATATGATTTAGTGGACACATAAACTCACGCCTCTCTTGCACCACAGCAAATGTGACCAAACAAATGGCCACGCCATACATAGGAGAAAAGTGGGTACTCAAGTTACATAACAAGTCAAATTACTTGGCTAATACTACCAAAACACTACACAAGAGCTGCTACTTCAATCTAATTGAAGTGTACTTGAGTGATTGCAATTAAGCCCTTCCCCTGTAGCCTTGTGTTGAGCATTTGTGGGTACATACACTGTAAAAGAGATGCAAATAGCCTCATTCTAATGCATTTAGCAGTTCAGCTGCAGTGATTTGCAGTTCAGCTTGCAACAAAAACAGTCCCAGATCTAATATTGAGCTTTCAGTAGGC
>JBBPQR010000051.1:0-23865 GCA_038092615.1 Boletus sphaerocystis | reverse complement strand
GCCAACCTTGGTGTACCTTGGTTCTCAACCACCTTCCTCTCGAAGCAGTCGGGAACTGCGCTCCAGGCGCATATTGTTGAACCTTTTACCGAGTTCGATGGCCTTGGCTTGCCATGTAACCAGGGTGTCAGCGAGGGCTGGTTTACGAATTGATAACTGGAAGTAAATATTGTAGTCCAGTTTTTCCTTGTAAGCGCGAAGGGCGTTGTCGGCCGTAGCGCTAATGCCAGCGTCGGTGCGGTAGAGTTCGAATTGTTGGGTGAATACCTCTACCGGCATTGATCCTTGTCGTAACCTGAAGAAACTTTTGTAGGCTTCCTCCTTCAGTATGTCGATCCTGAAGAAGGCTTCAACCTCCTTTTTTAGTTTGTCCCAACTGGGCCAACCTCCAGCGTTGTTGGTTCCGGCCACGTATTTTTCCATAGTAATCCAAGCGAAGTTTTCAGCTCGGCCCATCATCCGGAGAAAGATAGTGGTGGATTTTTGTCTGTTGTCCAGTGTATCATGGCACTGGACCCACATTTCGATTTTTATCCACCACGTGCGATAGGTGGATCGATTGCCATCCCAGTAGCCTGGTTTGGCGAAGTTTGGCGGGGAATGAGGGGAAATGAGTAGGCAGAACAGTATTGAGAGCAAGGAAAGCTTGCAGCGTTTGTTGCATTAGCTGCATGGTGTTGATTAGGTCCTGCCATGTTGGGACAGCAGGTGGATTTCCAGACATTCTGGGCAAGGATGGGGGAATGGAAGGTGAGGAGGACTGAGGAGTTACTGCAGAAGATACCGGGATGGGCAACAAAGGGTCGACCGGGGATGAAGTACATGAACCTCCCCTGGAACCATTCTCAGAGGGCGAAAGTATCTTGGATGCTTAGCCTTTTTTATACGAGGCTGACATTGGTGATGTGCAGGAGCTGGCTTGACTGCTGGAGTGGGAGAGGGTGTATGAAGATGTTCGTGAAAAAAGAATTGCGGGAAGCGGGCAGGTTCTGGCGCCTGAACTTGCTTGAGCTCGGGCGTGAGAATATGGGAAGCAGAGTAGTTGACAAATTCGAAGGGACCAGGAGACTGGTCGTTGAGGTCGATGTTCTCGGGGTTTTCTGTCTCGAGGGTATATAGGGCAGGAGGCGGGGTTCCTTGGTGAAGACAATAAGTGCGGTAGAATTCGAGAGTGTTCAATTCCTGATGGTGTTCAGCTTGGTATAGAAAGTGAGTGCGCATATAGTGATAGGGAGGGGAACGTAGTGAGAAATTTGGTGAGTCCTATTCAAGTGTGACCAGATGAAAACCTGAACGAGGATAACCTAGTTAATAGGTTGGACGAGTGAACTTATTGAGACGACGGTAGTCGAGTTGGTGTCGTAGATGATGAGGAGGATGATAGTAAAGGTCGATGTTGGTATTGAAACGAGAAAGCGATGTAGCATCCGATTATGAGGATGAGGCGGCAAAGTGCAAGGGTATGGAAGGAGTAGTAAACGAAATGTCCAGGCCCTCAAGGGAGAGTAGACAAGTGAATAGGACTGGGGATAGACAACGTAGAGAGAGGGTTTATATATGCAAGTACGGTGCTTTAGGGTAGGTTGTCTGAGTCCGAAAGTATCAAGGGCTGGTATGAGAAGAGTGAAGATAAGAGAACATGAGGAAAGAGCAAGGTGTCCGTGAGGCATGACATCGAGAGTCTGGACCAGGTCTAGACTCGAGGTCATGTGTTGTCCCACGGTCACGTGACAGAGAAGAGCAGAATGTCACATGACCTAAAGGGAGACAAGTCAGGTGACTAGGTCATGTGACTGTGAAAGTGAAAATGGCTAAGTACAATGGAGTGAAGAAAAGTGAAAAACATAGCGTGAGGGTCCTGAACTATAACATAGGGTAGGAAAGGAGTAGTAAACAAAGTCTAAGGCCCCCAAGGGAGAGTTAGACAGAAGAATAGAACTGGGGATAGATGACGTAGAGGTATGGTTTATATATGTAAGTAAGGTGCTTTAGGGTAGGTTGTCTGAGCCTGAAAGGATTGAGGGCCGGTGTGAGAGAAGGAAGAAAGGAAGAGAGATAAGGAACATGTGTAACAAGCAAGGTGTCCGTGTGGCATGACCTTATAGATAAGGCGAGAGTCTAGACTAGGTCTGAACTCGAGGTCATGTGGTTCCCATGGTCATGTGTAAGGATCATGTGACGAGGAAGAGCAGAATGTCATGTGATCGGAAAAAGGGGTAAGTCAGGTGACTTGGTCACATGACTATGAAAGTGAAAATATGTTAAGTACAATTGAAAGAGAAGTAAAAACATAGTGTGAGGTCCTGAACTATAACAAAGAAATCTACATGGTGCAACCAGAAGGCTTTATAATTAAGGGCCAGGAACAAAAGGTCTGTCATCTACAAAAGGCTATTTACAATCTTAAACAAGCAGCCCTTCAATGGAATAAACTGCTTCATCAAAGCCTTGTTTCCTTTGGATTCAAGAGATGTACCTCCGATTTAGGTGTTTATGTCAAGTTCATTGGAAAAGACATTATTCTTATTGTTATTTACGTTGATGATGCTCTCTTTCTTGATAGCAACAAAGCATAGGTTCTTTCTCACAAGAAAAAGTTCATGCAGAAATAGGAATTTAGAGATCTTGGCAAAGCCAAAGAATACCTGGGAATGTGTATTACCAGAGACAGATCTAAGCAATCTCTTATCCTTGATCAAAACAAATACACTTTTAAAGTTATAAAGTGATTTGGTCAAGAGAATTGTAAAGAAACTAATGTTCCTCTACCTACCAGTTACATTCCGAGACCAAATGAAGGTAAAGAAAATCCTTCTTTGCAAAGTTGTTATCAATCAGTCATAGGATCCTTGCTTTACATCATGCTTGGAACTAGACCAGACATCGCATATGCTGTTATCAAAATGTCACAATATTCTTCTAATCCATCAGAAGAACATTTCCAGAAAGTGATACAAATCGTTCATTAATTATCACACTCTGAGACTTTGTGTATCAAATACACAGTGACAGGTAACAATTCCGGTCTCATTGCTTATTCTGATACAGATTGGGCAGGAGATGTTGAAACCTCTCATTCAACAACTGGATATGCTATGTTCTCAGCAAACGGAATAGTCTCTTGGCTTTCCAGACAACAAAAACGTGTCCAGCTCTCATCTACAGAAGCTGAGTATTGTGGAATGACAGAATGCGCTAAACAATTACAGTGGATATGTAACCTCTTCGGAGAGATTAAAATTCCACTAGAGTGTATACCTATGTGCATGGATAATCAAGGAGCAATCTTCTTGGCCTCCAATCCAGCACGAGAAGGAAGAACAAAACATGTTCGCATTCCACAACATTACATTCGCAAAGCTGTCGAATGTGGTGAAATTAAACTTTACTATGTTGACACTAATTCACAGTTCACAGATATCTTTACCAAGAACCTAGGAAAGATAAAATTCCTAGAGGGTAGAAAACAATTAACTCTTGTTCCATTCCCAATATGAACAGTGAGGAGGAGTGTTGAGATTTAACCTTATCACTACGATATGGTTAAACTAGACTGACACATCACTAATGCTTATGCAACATTATTGTTACTAATCAACATTAGTCACAGATTAGTCTAGACTTGTCCATAGATTATCTAATCTTACCATGTGATCTTATCTATCACATGAGGTGCTTACACTATTCATATTGGTTGTATTGATACAATTCCATCGTATCTTTCTTACTCATCATTTGAGTCTTTATTTACATTGAATAGTATCTTTATCATAGATAAGAGCATTATCTGCTATTCATTTGAATATCTTAGAACATTCTAAGAATGTACATAGATACAAATATCTCTGTATGTATTTAAGGAGAGCCCTTATGGCTCATCTTATCTTAATGAGTTATCTCTTGATTCGTTCTATCTGCTCACTAATGTTGTAGTTCAGGACCCATAACGTCTCATTTTCAATTTCTTCATACTCTATGATTCGGACTTATCATTTTTCTCTTTTTTGGATCACGTGACCTCAATCACATGACTCCTCTACTGTACAGGCACATGACTTCACTTCACTCCATATCATGTGACCAATCATGTGACCTGGGGATCATGTGACATTGGCCTAGACCAAGGGTCTATGAAACCGGATGGTGAGCGAGGACACTTAAGAGCGAAGTTAGACCAGTGTAAACACAGGCCTAACGAGTGACTGGATAGAGATGATGTGTTAGTGTAGAGTATCGATGACAACGATGAGGGAGACATGGAACAAGGTGAGTGGTATTTCAATTTGATACATAAAGAGCATCCGTTGACAGGGATGAAGCGGCAAGTGCGATGGTTGTTATAGTTCTGGACCTCACGCTACGTTTTTCTCATTTTATTCGTCTCATCACACTTAGTACTTTTTACTTTCGCAGTCACATGACCTAGTCACATGACTTGACCCCTTTTAGGGTCACATGACTTTCCGCTCTTCCTCGTCACGTGACCGTGGGACAACACATGACTCGAGTCTAGACCAAGTCCAGACTCTTGTCTATCTATGATGTCACACCTCACAGTTACCTTGCTGCTTCCTCATGTCTCCTTATCTTTGTCTTTCCCTCACCAGCCCTGGACTATTTAGGACTCAGACGACCTACCCTAAACCACCTTAGTATCATATATATACCATTCCCTCTTGTCGTCTTTTTTTTAGTCCTATTCACTTGTCTACTCTCCCTTGGGGGCCTGGACATTCTGATTACTACTCCTACCATTGCACTTGCTGAAACCGGATAGAGACCTGGAACGACAAGTCCGGATATAACAGGAAGAGGAGAGATGTTTAGACAAAGACAATCGGGAATATCCTTTGTAATAGGAAGACAGTGACGACGAGACGATAGTTGTCGAAGTCGAGTTCAACGCGGATGACGAGATATAGATTTGATATGGGGAAGATAGCGGTTACAAGATGGAGCATCCGATTACGAGGATGAAGCGGCTAAGTGCAATGGTAGTGGAGTGGTAGTCAAAGTGTCCAGACCCCCAAGGGAGAGTAGACAAGTGAATAGGACTAAGGAAAGACGACGAGAGGGAACGGTATATATATGATACTAAGGGAGTTTAGGGTAGGTTGTCTGAGTCCTAAATACTTGAGGGCCGGTGAGGGAAAGTTAATGATAAGGAAACATGAGGGAAACACAAGGTAACCGTGAGGTGTGATATCATAGATAAGACAAGAGTCTGGACCAGGTCTAGACTCGAGTCACGTGTTGTCTCACGGTCACGTGTGAGGTCACGTGACGAAGAAGAGCAGAAGGTCACGTGTGAGGTCACGTGACGAAGAAGAGCAGAAGGTCACGTGTGAGGTCACGTGACGAAGAAGAGCAGAAGGTCACGTGACTGTGAAAGTGAAAGGTTTGCTAAGTATGAGGAGATGAATAAAAAGTGAAAAACGTAGCATGATGGTCCTGAACTATAACACTACCCCCCATTCACCAGCCTCGAGATCCAGTCTCGAGTTGGTGAATTCCGAATAGGAGGGACCAAACGGAGAGAAGAGAGACGTGAATTGGTCTTCGGAGATCCCGCGGATAGGACGTGGTGCCGTGGGATGAGCTGCGTGAAAGTCGTTGATAGCATCTTGGGCGTTTTTGAGATTAATCTCCCAGGTGCGATCCACCTTGTCCTATCCTTTCCAATGGATGAGGTACTGTAATTTTCCGTGGTAAAGACATGATTGGACGATATGGTCCACTTCGTATTCTTCATGATGGTCTTCTGTCATGGTAACGGTGTCTGGTTTATAAACGTTTTGTCCGGCTAGCGGGGCTTTATAGGGTTTAACGCGGGAAATGTTGACTGTGGGGTGAATGGAAACGGATGAAGGGAGGACGAGGGTGACGGCATTAGGGAGGACGGCGGAGATACAGTACGGTCCAATGTATTTTTGGGTTAATTTACGGGCAGGATAGGGAAGGGAGAGATGATCTGTCGACAGCCAGACAAGATCACCGATAGTATACGTGGAAGTGGTAGAACATTTGGATTCTTGTGCGTGCGACATCCGATCGCGTGTTTTCTTTAACGTCTCGCGTATCTCGTCATGGGAGCGTCCGAGGGTTTTAGCAAACGACCCCCCAGGGGTTTTAGTGGACGCTGTGGGTTCGCTTCCCATGCAAGGCGCGTAATTCCATGTGATCATGAATGGTGAAGTTCCGGTTGCCGTTGAGATAGCGTTGTTATGTGCGAATTGAGCCATCTTTCACATAAATGCCCAAGAATCCTGGTTTTTTGCCACGTAGGCCCGTAGACAAGCGAAGATCTCCTGATTGATCCGTTCCGTTTGTCCGTCCGTCTGTGGATGGTACGCCATAGACAGCTTCTGCTATATGCCCAGGACTTTCAGCAACTCTCTGGTAAACTCCGAGACGAATTGCGGTCCTCTGTTGGAAAGAATAGTGTTAGGAAGTCCATGGAGACACCAAACATGGTCTCTAAATAAAGAAGCTAAGTCCGAGGAAGAAGTAGTTTTCATACAGGGAAAAAGAACAATCTCTTTGGAGAAACGGTCCACGACGACCCCTATAGAATCGAAGCCAAGTGAAAGTGGAAGTCTGGTTACGAAGTCAATGGAAATGTCCTCCCATGGATGGGAAGCAATGGGTAAAGGGAGAAGTTTTCCTGCCGGTGGCTTTGACGAACCCTTCGTGAGGGAGCACACCTGGCAGTGTTCGATGTACATAGAAATGTCTTTGGTAGCTCCGGGCCACCAGTAAAATTTACGAATGGAAGCGATGGTACGGTCGCGGCCAGGATGGCCAGCGACTGGGGAATCATGGAAAATGGAAATAAGTTCGTTGCGAAGAGAAGGGGGCACAAAAACGATGCCGTTCGAATTTCTGAAAAGTCTGTCCATTGCGTAGTATTCATATTCGTTTACTGCGTCAACGTTAAGTCTGGAAGATTCCATACATAATTTAGTTTCAAAGTTTGGAGTGAGAGACGTGGAAGAAATGGCTTGAACTCCCGTGGAGCCAAACCCTTTGTCGTTTCGTTCTGACTCATCTAGAGTCTTTGATTTGGATAATGTTGGGTTTTCTATTTTTTCAATAATTAGTTGTGCAATACGATCAGCTTTGGAGATATGAAAGGGAATATCAGAGTGGTTGAAGAGAATTACACCGATTTCTCCCCTATAATCAGCGTCAATGACTCCGGCCTGACATAGATTTTATACTTGAAGGCGAGGCCTGAGCGAGGTGCAATTCTCCCATAGGTGCCAGTTGGGAGTTGGATCTTGACATGGGTAGGGATGAGTTTTTGATCGTGGGCGGGGATGTCAAGATCAATGGTGGAGTGAAGGTTGAAACTGGCAGCGGAGGGGGAGCCCTTCAAGGGTAAGCGGGCGTCAGAAGAGGTAAGCTGAACTGGAATAGATAGAGAAGAGGAATGCAGAACATCGGAAGTAAAAACGGTGATGTTCTCGTTTAATTTATCGACGGCGTCACCATGATCTGGGCAATGGGATAAAGCATCGGCATGTCCGTTCGTGTTGCCGGGTTTGTAAACGAGAGTATAATTGAACTCCTGTAGGAGTTCATGCCATCGCGCCTGGCGACCAGAAAGCGTTTGAGACTTTTTCCAGTATTCAAGATTTTTATGATCGGTCCAAATCTCGAAGTTAGCCTTCCTGATGAGATAATGACGCCACTCCTCGAGAGCGCGTATGATTGCAAGCAACTCCTTGTTGTAGACTGGGTAGTTGCGCTCGGCGGAAGAAAAAGAATGTGAGAGAAAGGCGCAGGGGCGCCAAGACTTATCCTCCCCTAGGACTGATAGCACCGCTCCGGTTGCGATGTCGCTGGCGTCTGTTTCAACGCGCATGTCTTTGGAGGAATCGGGGTATGCCAATAGTGGCACAGTGGTGAATTGTTTTTTGAGCGTGTCAAACGCTTTTTGCTGAGCCTCCCCCCAGATGTAAGGCGTGTTTTTCTTTGTGAGATCATTGAGGGGGCAGGCTATCTGTCCAAAACCGTTAATAAAATGTCGGTAATAGTTACAAAGTCCCAAGAAGGATTGAAGGTGTTTGAGTTTAGTGGGTGCTGGCCAGTCTAGGATGGCATCCACTTTTTTTGTTTGCATGCCGACACCGTTGGCCGAGACTGTCATGCCGAGAAAGTCAACTTTGTCAGCGTTAAAAATGCATTTTTCAGGTTTAGCATAAAGGTCGTTGTCGTGTAGGCGGTGTAGAAGTTCCTTGATGACTTCAGAAGTGTTCGTCGTCGGTTTTACCCTTTGTATAGATACACATGTGGTCCAGATAGACGATGATGACGGCGTACATGTCATTGAAGATATCGTGCATCATCTGCTGGAATGTTGGTGGACTGTTAGTCATACCGAAATATATTACAACGGGCTCGTAAGCCCTGAGCGGCGTTACAAACGTGGCTTTCCACTCGTCGCCTTCTTTGATGCGAACATTGTTGTATCCCCACCTGAAGTCGAGGCAGGTGAATTTGTCTGCGCCTTTAAGGCGATCAACGAGTGCTAAAATGAGAGGAAGAGGGTAGGAATTTTTTACTGTACCCTCGTTTAAATAACGATAGTCCATAACGAGACATTTTTCTCCAGTTTTCTTTGAGATGAAGAATACTGGTGCGGTTTGGGGAGACTTGGAAGGGCGGATATAGCCTTTCTCTGGCTCGGAGGCTATAAAGTTACGAACTTCTTCTAATTCGGCATCGGAGAGAGGAATTACCCGACCCTTTTTGAGCACAAAGTCGGGTTTAAGATCAATGGCGTGGTCCCAAGGTTTGCGGACCGGCATCCGTTGTGACTCTTTTTTGCTAAAAATGTCAAGAAATTCATGATACTGTGAAGGTACCTTTTATGCGAGACCTTCCTCAATAGAACGTATTGAGGCATTCCAGATGCCGTATACCAGATTTGCTGCATTGATTGTGACGCAGTTATGTGTGCAGTGACAGAAGTTGATCGTTTTTTCAACCCAGTCGATGAGGGGATTGTGGCGTTTAAACCAGTTGTATCCTAGATAAATATGGTGAGTTCCCAAATTAGTTACCAAGGCGTCAACGCCTTCTAAGTGTCCTTGATAAGATAGAATCAAAGAAATGTAATCTGTAATATTGCCATGTGACGATGTCGAGCCATCGGCGTTAGAAATGGAACGGGGAGAGGATAGTTTTTTAGTTTGGATACCAAGAGTCTGTACCCATTTTTTATCTACGAACGTCTGGCACGCGCCAGAGTCCAGTAGTGCTTTTTCCGATATTTTTTGCCATTTTTCATTTTTCTTGAAGTAGACGTTGGTGGTGACTTCGAATTCGTCGCCGTTGGGGATGACTCTATGGTTAAGGTTAGCTGGGGAGGATTTCAAAGAGAAAGATTTAATGGAAGTATTTTTATTTTTTTCTGGAGAATTAAGCACACATTGTTTTACTTTGGGTGCCGCGCTCAAATGAGACGCTCCTTCCAAAGGCAAAGAAGAACTATCTGATAAAACAAAGTTCGGTGAAGTTTCGCCTACCAACCCACCCTCCATCTCCCCTAGAATAGCAAAACGGTTATGGGACGGAGAAGAAGAAATGTAAGTAAAAGAAGAATCTAGGTCCGTAGCCGAGTGAGCACCTCCCTGGTTCACTCGGCCTTGCCTTTTCCCTTAAGTCCTTCGGCAGCGAGCTGCCGGGCTTGTGCCGTGAACATGTTGAAGTAAAATGCCTTCGCTTCTTCTGTCTGCCACGGCGGGGCAGATGAAAGCACTGCGGAAGGCGTGGGGGTGGATGATGATGGGATTGGCGCAATGCCAGTGGTGGGGGCGAGGTCGATTTCATGGACGTTGGTACGGGGGACGAAACGGGTTCGACCGGTGGTGGGGTCGAAGACGGGGCGGCCACGTGGACGGCGAGGTTCTTTGCAGTTCCGCGACAAGTATCCTGTCTTGTCGCAGTTGTAGCACTTGCGCATCTCCGTGGTTGGCTGGACGGCGCGTGTGTCCATGGGAGCTCCTTGTCCTGGTTGGAGCCCGACCTCAGTATACCTTGGTTCATGCCCTCCTTCTTCCCTGAGCGGCCGTGAACTGCGCTCCAGGCGCATGTTGTTGAACTTTTTACCAAGGTTGACAGCCTCGGTTTGCCATGTCGTAAGGTCGTCCTTGATGGCGGGTTTGTGGACGGAGAGTTGGAAGTAGATGTTGTAATCTAGCTTCTCCTTGTATGCTCGGAGAGCATTGGCGGCATTGGTGGCGATGCCGGCGTTGGTCCTGTACAGCTCGAACTGCTGCATGAAGACCTTGACTGGCATGGATCCTTGTCGGAGGGTGACGAAGTTTTTATAGGCTTCCTCCTTTAGGACGTCAATCCTAAAGAAGGCTTCTACCTCCTTTTTTAAGTCAGCCCAGGCGGGCCATCCTCCGGCGTTGTTAGTGTTGGTCGCATACTTCTCCATTGTAATTCGCGCGAAGTTTTTGGCATGACCAGTCATGCGGAGAAGTACTGCGGCGGACTTTTGGCGGTTGTCCAGGCTGTCGTGGCACTGGACCCATGTTTCGATTTTGATCCACCATGTTCGGTAGGTAGATTGGTTACCGTCCCAGTAACCTGGTTCGGCGATGAGCTTTGCGGGGAAGGAGGAGGATGATGTGGAAGGGGCGGCATTGAGGGCGAGTGATTGTTGCAGAGTCTGCTGCATCAGTTGCATAGCATTGATAAGGTCTTGCCATGTTGGCATGACCGGCGGGACGTTTGACATTCGGGGCGAAAGTGGTGGGATGGAGGGAGAGGAAGAATGACTTAGAGCTGGTGATACCGGGATGGGCGATGAAGGGTCGACCTCGGACGGAGCACCCGAATCTCGCCAGGAACCGTTCTCTGAGGGCGAATGTATCGTGGGTGATGGGCCTTCTTAACGTGAGGCTGGCGTGGACAACGAGCAGGAGCGGGCTCAACTGCTGGGGCGGGAGAGGGAGTGCAGAGGTGTTCGTGAAAGAAGAACTGTGGGAAACGGGCATGTTCTGGCGCTAGAACTTGCTCGGGTTCCGGCGTTGGGATGTGAGGAGCGGGATGATCGATAAACTCGAAGGGACCCGGGGTTTGATCGTTGGGGTCGATGTTGTCTGGGTTTTCTAGACCGACGAAGTAGTTGGCTGGTGAAGGGGTTTGTTCGGGTTGTGTTTGATAGTGTCGGGCAAGGATTTCCTGGCGGCGTTCGTAGCGGTTTAGGAAGTGAGTTCTCATAAAACTAGAAGGATGGGGAACACAGCGAGGTACGGCAGTCCTATTCAGGTGAAACCGGATAGAGACCTGGAACGACAAGTCCGGATATAACAGGAAGAGGAGAGATGTTTAGACAAAGACAATCGGGAATATCCTTTGTAATAGGAAGACAGTGACGACGAGACGATAGTCGAAGTCAAGTTCAACGCAGATGACGAGATATAGATTTGATATGGGGAAGATAGCGGTTACAAGATGGAGCATCCGATTACGAGGATGAAGCGGCTAAGTGCAATGGTAGTGGAGTGGTAGTCAAAGTGTCCAGGCCCCCAAGGGAGAGTAGACAAGTGAATAGGACTAAGGAAAAGACGACGAGAGGGAACGGTATATATATGATACTAAGGAGTTTTAGGGTAGGTTGTCTGAGTCCTAAATACTTGAGGGCCGGTGAGGGAAAGTCAATGATAAGAGAACATGAGGAAAACGCAAGGTAACCATGAGGCGTGACATCATAGATAAGACGAGAGTCTGGACTAGGTCTAGACTCTAATCACGTGTTGTCCCACGGTCACGTGTGAGGTCACGTGACGGGGAAGAGCGGAATGTCACGTGATCTAAAAAGGGGTGAGTCACGTGACTGCGAAAGTGAAAGTTGTTAAGTACGATTAGATGAAGAAAATGAAAAGTGTAGTGTATGGGTCCTGAACTATAACAAGGACTCCCTGTTCAACTCCCCACTGCGTTCTTCTCCTTACATCATTTCATGAGAACTCACTTCCTGTACCGAGCAGAATGCTGTCAGGAATTTAACGCGCTTGACTTCTACTGTCTTAATCGCCTCCGCCAACGCACACCTTCTCCAGCTCCATACACACTCGATTCAGAAAACCCCAATAACATCAACCCAAACAACCACACCCCTGTTGTTTCCCGCGCGCCGTCTCCCAAGCCACAATACTTTATAATAGATGAACTACTTGGCCCGGTCATAGCAGCGCCACCTTTTCCTCTGCTAGTCAAGCTTCAGCACGTTCAGGTGCCAGAACACGCTCACCCGTGCACTCCATCTCCTGCACCAGCAGTCAAGCCCGCTCCTGCTCGCCGACACCACCAGCCTTGCGCTAAGAAGGCCCGCCACCCACAATACATTTGCCCTCAGAGGATGGTTCCTGGGGAGGTTCACGTACTCCATCCCTGAGCAATCCTGCGTCGCCCATCCCGCTATCACCAGTTGTAACTCCCCGCTTGTCCTCTCCTTCCATCCCTCCTTCCTCACCGAGAATGTCTAACCAACCCGCAGTCCCGACATGGCAGGACCTCATCAACACCATGCAGTTAATGCAACAAATGTTGCAAGCCTCCCTCACCCTTAATGCTGCCCCTCCCACTCCCTCTTCATCTTTCCCTGCCAAGCTAATCGCTGAACCAGGCTACTAGGATGGTAACCGATCCACCTACCACACGTGGTGGATTAAAATCGAAACCTGGGTCCAGTGTCATGACAGCCTGGACAACCAACAAAAGTCTGCCGCCGTTCTTCTCTGGATGATGGGCTGCACTGAAAACTTCACGCGGATCACAATGGAGAAGTATGCCACCAGTACTAACAACGCAGGCGGTTGGCCTAGCTGGGCTGATCTAAAAAAGGAGGTTGAAGCCTTCTTTAGGATTGATGTCCTAAAGGAGGAAGCCTACAAGAATTTCGTCGCACTACGCCAAGGATCCATGCTGATGGAAGTATTCACCCAACAATTCGAACTCTACAGGACCGATGCCAGAATTCCCGCCACTGCTGACAACGCCCTTCGTGCGTACAAGGAGAAAATGGATTACAATATCTATTTTCAGCTCTCTATCCATAAACCCGCCATCGCCGATACTCTCATGACATGGCAAGCCGAGGCCATTGAGCTCAGTAAAAAGTTTAACAACATGTGCCTGGAGCACAGTTCTCGACCGCTTAGAGAGGAAGGTGGTCGGGAACCAAGGTATACCAAAGTCGGCCTCCAGCCAGGACGAGGGGCCCCAATGGACATGTGTGCTGTCCAGCCCACGACAGAAACGCGCAAATGCTACAATTGCAACGAGACAGGACACCTCTCACGCAATTGCAAAAAGCTCCGTCGTCCATGTGGCCGCCCCATCTTCGACCCCACTACCGGTCGAACCTGCTTCATCCCCCGCTCCAATATCCGCAAAATCAACCTCGCACCTACCACTGGCATCGTGCCAGTTCCATCATCATCCGCCCCCACGCCTTCCGCAGCGCTCTCATCTGCCCTGCCGTGGCAGACAGAAGAAGTGAAGGCTTACTATTTCGATATGTTTACGGCACAAGCCTGGCAGCTTGCTGCCAAAGGACTTAAGGGAAAAGGCAAGGCCGAGTGAACCAGGGAGGTGCTCACTCGGCTACGGACCTAGTTTCTTCTTTTTCTTACACTTCATCTTCTTCTTCGCATAATTGTTTTGCTATCTTAGGGGAGATGGATGGTGGGTTGGTAGGTGATAATTCACTGAACTTTGTAGTATCCTCAGTTTCTTCTTTGCCTTCGGAAGGAGCGTCTCATTTGAGTGCGACGCCCAAAGTAAAAAATAGTGTGCTTAATTCTCCAGAAAAATAAAAAATACTTCTATTAAATATTTTTCTTTAAAAACCTCCCCAGCTAACCTTAACCATAGAGTTATCCCCGACAGCGATGAATTCGAGATCGCCACCAATGTCTACTTCAAAAATGACAAATGGCAAAAAACATCCAAAAAGGCACTACTGGACTCTGGCACTTGCCAGACGTTTGTAGATAAAAAATGGGTACAGTCTCTTGGTATCCAAACTAAAAAATTACCCTTTCCTCGCTCCATTTCTAACGCCGATGGCTCGACGTCATCACACGGCAATATTACCAATTATATCTCTTTAGTATTATCTTATCAAGGACACTCTGAAGGGATTGACGCCCTAGTAACCAATTTGGGAACTCACCGTATTTATCTAGGATACGACTGGTTTAAACGCCACAACCCCCTCATCGATTGGGTTGAAAAAACGATCAACTTCTCTCGCTGCACATGTAACTGCATTACAATCAATGCAGCAAACCTGGTACACGGCATTTGGAATGCCTCAATATGCTCCATCGAGGAGGGCCTCGCTGAAAAGGTACCTCCCCAATATCACAAATTCCTTGACGTTTTTAGCAAAAAAGAGTCACAACGGATGCCGGTCCGCAAACCATGGGACCATGCCATTGATCTAAAACCCGATTTTATACCAAAAAAGGGTCGGGTGATTCCTCTCTCTGATGCCAAACTCGAAGAAGTTCGTAATTTTATAGCTTCCGAGCAAGAGAAGGGCTACATCCGCTCTTCCAAGTCTCCTCAAACGGCACCAGTTTTTTTCATTCCCAAAAAGACAGGTGAAAAACGTCTTGTCATGGACTACCGCTATTTAAACAAGGGTACAGTTAAAAACTCATACCCTCTTCCACTCATTTCAGCACTCGTCGATCGCCTTAAAGGCGCAGACAAATTCACCTGCCTTGATCTCAGGTGGGGATACAACAATGTCCACATCAAAGAAGGCGACGAGTGGAAAGCCACGTTTGTAACGCCGCTCGGGGCTTACAAACCTGTTGTAATGTATTTTGGCATGACTAACAGTCTGCCTACCTTCCAACAGATGATAAACAACATTTTCAACGACATGTATGCTGTCATCATCGTCTACCTGGACAACATGTGTATTTATACAAAGGGTAAAACCGACAATGAACATTCTGAAGTCGTCAAGGAAGTTCTCCGCTGTTTGCATGAGAACGACCTTTATGCTAAACCTGAAAAATGTGTTTTCAATGCTGATAAAGTTGACTTTCTTGGCATGACAGTATCCGCCGATGGTGTTGGCATGCAAATGAAAAAGGTGGATGCCATCCTCGATTGGCCAGTGCCCACCAAACTAAAACATCTTCAATCCTTCCTTGGACTTTGTAATTATTACTGACAATTCATTAACGGTTTCGAACAGATTGCCCGCCCCCTAAACGACCTTACGAAGAAAAACACACCTTACACATGAGGGGAGGCTCAGCAACAGCGTTTGACACGCTCAAAAAACAATTTACCACCGCGCCACTCTTGGCATACCCCGATTCCTCAAAAGACATGCACGTTGAAACCAACACAAGCGACATTGCCACCAGAGCGGTACTATCGGTCTTGGGGGAGGATAAGTCATGGCGCCCTTGCGCTTTTCTTTCACATTCTTTTTTATCTGCTGAACGCAACTACCCAGTCTATGACAAGGAGTTGCTCGCAATTATACGTGCTCTTGAGGAGTGGCATCATTATCTTATTGGAAAGGCTAACTTCGAGATTTGGACAGATTATAAGAATCTCAAATACTGGAAAAGCCACAAACACTTTCTGGTCGCCAAGTGCGATGGCACAAACTCTTACAAGAGTTTAATTACACACTCGTTTACAAGCCCGGTAACACGAATGGTCGTGCCGATGCTTTATCCCGTCGCCCAGACCACGGTGATGCAGTTGATAAGTTAAATGAAAACATCACCCTCTTTACTTCAGATGTTCTTCGCTCTTCCTCTTTATCTATTCCCATTGAATTAACCTCCCCCAATGCCCGTTTACCCTTGAAGGGCTCTTCCTCTGCCGCAGGTTTCGACCTGTATTCCGCCGAGGATCTTGACATCCCCGCCCATGATCAACAACTCATCCCCACCCGTGTCAAGATCCAACTCCCTCTCGGTACCTACAGGAGGATTGCACCACGCTCAGGCCTCGCCTTCAAGCACAAAATTGACATCATGGCCGGAGTCATTGACGCCGATTATAGGGGAGAAATTGGTGTAATCCTTTTCAACCATTCCAATTCCTCCTTTCACGTCTCCAAATTTGACCGCATCACCCAACTAATTATTGAAAAATAGAAAATCCAACACTATCAGAATCCAAGACTCTTGATGAGTCAGAACGAAACGATGAAGGGTTTGGCTCCACGGGAGTTCAAGCCATCTCTTCCACGTCTCTCACTCCAAATTTCAAAACTAAGTTATGCATGGAATCCTCTAGGCTCAACATTGATGCAGTGAATGAATATGAATACTACACAACGGACAGACTATTTAGAAATTCGAATGGCATCGTTTTCGTGCCTCCTTCCCTTCGCAACGAACTCATTTCTATTTTTCACGATTCTCCAGTTGCAGGCCATCCTAGCCGCAACCGAACTATTACTTCCATTCGCAAATTTTACTGGTGGCCTGGAGCCGCCAAAGACATTTCTATGTACATTGAACACTGCCAGGTGTGTGCCCTCATGAAGGGTTTGTCAAAGCCACCGGCAGGAAAACTTCTTCCTCTACCTGTTGCTTCCCACCCATGGGAGGACATTTCAATTGATTTTGTAACCGGACTTCCCTTTTCTCTTGGTTTTGATTCTATAGGGGTCGTCGTGGACCATTTTTCCAAAGAAATTGTTCTTTTCCCCTATATGAAAACCACTTCTTCCTCGGACTTAGCTTCCTTATTTAGAGACCACGTTTGGTGTCTCCACGGACTTCCTAACATTATTCTTTCCAACAGAGGACCGCAATTCGTCTCGGAGTTTACTAGAGAGTTGCTGAAAGTCCTAGGCATACAGCAGAAGCTGTCTACGGCATACCATCCACAGACGGACGGTCAAACAGAACAGATCAATCAGGAGATCCTCACTTACTTACAGGCTTACATGGCCAAAAACCAAGATTCTTCTTGGGCATCGATGCTAAAGATGGCTCAATTCACACATAACAATGCTATCTCAACGGCAACCAGAACTTTGCTGTTCACGAAAACACGGAATTATGCATCTCGCATGGGATCAGAACCCACGATGTCCACTAGAACCCCTGGGGGGTCATTTGCTAAAAACCTCAGATGCTCCCATGACGAGATACGCGAAATGTTAAAGAAAACATGTGATCAGATGTCGCACGCACAAGAATCCAAACGTTCCACCGCTCCCACGTATTCTATCAGTGATCTAGTCTGGCTCTCGACAGATCACCTTTTCCTTCCCCTATCCAGCCCATAAATTAACCCAAAAATACATTGGACCCTACCGTATCTCCACTGTCCTCCCTAATGCTGTCACCCTCGTCCTCCCTTCATCCGTTTCCATTCATCCCACCGTCAACATTTCCCGCATTAAACCCTATAAAGCCCTGCTAGCTGGGCAAAATGTGTATAAACCCGATGCCGTTACTGTGACAGAAGATCGTCACGAGGAATACAAAGTGGACCATATCGTCCAATCACGTCTTTACCACGGAAAATTACAGTACCTCATCCATTGGAAAGGATGGGACAAGGTGGATCGCACCTGGGAACCCGCCGTTAATTTGAAACACGCCCAAGATGCTATCAATGACTTTCACGCAGCTCATCCCGCGGCACCATGTCCTATCCGCGGGATCTCCGAAGACCAATTTACGTCTCTCTTCTCACCGTTCGGTGCCTCCTATTTGGAATTCACCAACTTGAGACTGGATCTCAAAGCTGGTGAATGGGGGGTAGTGTTATAGTTCTGGACCTCACACTACGTTTTTCTCATTTTATTCGTCTCATCACACTTAGTACTTTTTACTTTCGCAGTCACGTGACCTAGTCACATGACTTGACCCCTTTTAGGGTCACGTGACTTTCAGCTCTTCCTCGTCACGTGACTGTGGGACAACATGTGACTCGAGTCTAGACCAAGTCCAGACTCTTGTCTATCTATGATGTCATGCCTCACAGTTACCTTGCTGCTTCCTCATGTCTCCTTATCTTTGTCTTTCCCTCACCGGCCCTCGACTATTTAGGACTCAGACGACCTACCCTAAACCACCTTAGTATCATATATATACCATTCCCTCTTGTCATCTTTTCCTTAGTTCTATTCACTTGTCTACTCTCCCTTGGGGGCCTGGACATTCTGATTACTACTCCTACCATTGCACTTGCCGATTCATCCTCGTTAGTGGATGCTCTTCACGTATTACATCGAAATACCACTTGCTTTGTTCCACGTCGAGCTCATCATTGTCATCAACACTCTTCGCCAACGCGTCATCTCCATCCAATCACTCATCAGGCCTATTGTCTTAGGCTTTCCTTGTTCTAGGTCCTCATCCAGTTTCTGTTATAGTTCTGGACCTCACGCTACGTTTTTCACTTTTCTTCATCTCTTTGTACTTGGCAACTTTTCACTTTCGCAGTCACGTGACCTAGTCACATGACTTGACCCCTTTTTCAGATCACATGACATTCTGCTCTTCTTCATCACGTGACTGTGGGACAACACATGACTCGAGTCTAGACCTGGTCCAGATTCTCGTCTTATCTATGATGTCACGCCTCATGGTTACCTTGTGTTTCCCTCATGTTTCCTTATCATTGACTTTCCCTCACCGGCCCTCAAGTATTTAGGACTCAGACGACCTACCCTAAACTCCCTTAGTATCATATATATACTGTTCCCTTCTGTCGTCTTTTCCTTAGTCCTATTCACTTGTCTACTCTCCCTTGGGGGCCTGGACATTTTGTTTACTACTCTATATCCCTACCATTGCACTGCGCTGTTTCATCCTCGTAATTGGATGCTCTGTCGATTTTACATTTCAATCCCATCATCGTCTTTTACCATCGCTCTCATTGTCGTCGTCGACACACACCTCCAACCAGTCATCTCTATTAGTTCACGCCTCATCCCTGCGAGTATGCAGGTCTAAGTTGTTCAAGTTCCCATCCGGTTTCAGTTTCAATGGTAGGAGTGGTAGACGAAATGTCCAGGCCCCCAAGGGAGAGTAGACAAGTGAATAGGACTAAGAAAAAGACGACTAGAGGGAACGGTATATATATGATACTAGGGTGGTTTAGGGTAGGTCGTCTGAGTCTTAAATAGTTGAGGGCTGGTGAGGGGAAGACAACGATAAGGAAACATGAGGAAACAGCAAGGTAACTGTGAGGTGTGACATCATAGATAGACGAGAGTCTGAACTCGAGTCACGTATTGTCCCATGGTCACGTGTGAGGTCACGTGACGAGGAAGAGCTGAAAGTCACGTGATCCTAAAAGGGGTTAAGTCATATGACTAGGTCACATGACTGCAAAAATGAAAAGTGCTAAGTACAATGAAGTGAATAAAATAAGAAAAACGTAGCATGAGGTCCAGAACTATAACACTACCCCCCATTCACCAGCTTCGAGATCCAGTCTCGAATTGGTGAATTCCAAATAGGAGGGACCAAGCGGAGAGAAGAGAGACGTGAATTGATCTTGGAGATCCCGCAGATAGGATGTGGGGCCGTGGGATGAATTGTGTGAAAATCATTTATGGCGTCTTGGGCATGTTTGAGATTTACGGCGGGTTCCCAGGTGTGATCCACCTCATCCCATCCTTTCCAATGGATGAGGTACTGTAATTTTCTGCGGTATAGACATGATTGGGCAATGTAGTCCACTTTGTACTCTTCATGACAGTCTTCTGTCACAGTAATGGCGTCTGGTTTGTACACATTTTGCCCAACTAGCGGGGCTTTATAAGGTTTTACGCAGGAAATGTTGACGGTAGGGTGAATAGATATGGAGGAAGGGAGGACGAGGGTGACGGCATTCGGGAGAACAGCGGAAATACGATAAGGGCCAATGAACTTCTGAGTTAATTTACAGGCAGGATAGGGAAGGGAGAGATGATCCATGGAGAGCCATATGAGATCACCAATGGTGTACGTGGGAGTGGTGGAATGCTTGGATTTTTGTGTGTGCGACATCCGATCGTGTGTTTTCTATAGTGTTTCTCTGATCTCGTCATGGGAGCGTCCAAGGGTTTTAGCAAATGACCCCCCAGGGGTTTTAGTGGACGTCGTGGGTTCTGATCCCATGTGAGGTGTGTAATTGCGTGTGACTGAGAACGGTGAAGTACCGGTTGCCATTGTGATAGTGTTATTGTGTGCAAATTGAGCCATCTTTAGCATAGATGCCCAAGAATCCTGATTTTTTGCCACATAGGCCCATAAGTAAGCGAGGATCTCCTGATTGATCTGTTCTGTTTGTCCATCTGTCTGTGGATGGTACACCGTTGACAGCTTCTGCTGTATGCCCAAGACTTTACACAACTCTCTAGTAAACTCTGAGACGAATTGTGGTCCCCTATCAGAAAGAATAGTGTTAGGAAGTCCGTGGAGACACCAAACGTGGTCTCTAAATAAAGAGGCTAAGTCCGAGGAAGAAGTTGTTTTCATGCAAGGAAAAAGAATGATCTCTTTAGAAAAACGGTCCACGACAACCCCTATCAAATCAAAGCCAAGGGAAAGGGGAAGACCTGTTATGAAGTCAATGGAAATGTCCTCCCATGGATGGGAAGCAACGGATAAAGGAAGGAGTTTTCCTGCCAGTGGCTTTGATGAACTCTTTGTGAGGGAGCACACCTGACAGTGTTCGATGTAGGTAGAAATGTCTTTAGCAGCGCCGGGCCACCAATAGAACTTTCGAATGGAAGAAATGGTGCAGTCGCGGCCAGGGTGACCAGCAACTGGAGAATCATGAAAAATGGATATAAGCTCGTTTCGAAGAGAAGGGGGCACAAAAACAATGCCGTTCGAATTTCTGAAAAGTCTGTCTGTTGCGTAGTATTTGTATTTGTTAACTGCGTCAATGTTTAACCTAGAGGATTCCATGCATAATTTAGTTTCAAAGTTCGGGGCGAGAGATGTAGAAGAGATGGCTTGAACTCCAGTGGAGCCAAATCCTTTAGTGTTACGTTCTGACTCGTCAAGAGTTTTTGATTCTGATAATGTTGGGTTTTCTATTTTTTCAATAATTAGTTGTGCGATGCGGTCAAATTTAGAGATGTGAAAAGAGGAATCGGAGTGGTTGAAGAGGATTACACCAATTTCTCCCCTATAATCGGCGTCAATGACGCCGGCCATGATGTTGATTTTGTGTTTGAAGGCAAGACCTGAATGAGGTGCAATCCTCCCGTATGTTCCAATTGGGAGTTGGATCTTGACATGGGTGGGGATAAGTTTCTGATCGTGGGTGGGGATGTCAAGATCGGTTGTGGAGTAAAGGTCGAAACCTGCAGCGGAAGTAGAGCCCTTCGAGGGTAAGTGGGCATCGGGGGAGGTGAGTTCAATAGAAATAGATAAGGAAGATGAACGAAGAACATTGGAAGTGAAAACAGTGATGTTTTCGTTTAACTTATCGACTGCATCACCGTGGTCCAGGTGACGGGATAAAGCATCGGCATGACCGTTCGTGTTGCCAGGCTTGTAAATGAGAGTATAATTGAACTCTTGTAAGAGTTCGTGCCATCACACCTGGTGACCAGAGAGCGTTTGTGGCTTTTTCCAGTATTCGAGATTTTTATGATCTGTTCAGATCTCGAAATTAGCCTTTCCGATGAGGTAATGATGCCACTCCTCGAGAGCATGTATGATAGCAAGCAACTCCTTGTCATAGACTGGGTAGTTGCGTTCAGCGGAAGAAAAAGAATGTGAAAGAAAAGCACAGGGACGCCAAGACTTATCCTCCCCTAAGACTGATAGTACTGCTCTGGTGGCGATGTCGCTTGCGTCGGTTTCAATGTGCATGTCTTTTGAGGAATCGGGGTATGCCAAGAGTGGTGCGGTGGTAAATTGTTTTTTGAGCATGTCAAACGCTTTTTGCTGAGCCTCCCCCCAGATGTAAGGCGTGTTTTTCTTTGTGAGATCGTTGAGGGGGCGGGCGATCTGTCTGAAACCGTCAATAAAACGTCAATAATAATTACAAAGTCCCAAGAAGGACTGGAGATGTTTCAGTTTGGTAGGCGTCGGCCATTCAAGGATGATGTTAACCTTTTTTGTTTGCATGCTGACACCGTCAGTGGATACTGTCATGCCGAGGAAGTCAACTTTGTCAGCATTAAAAATACATTTTTTGGGTTTTGCATAAAGGTCATTCTCGTGTAAATGGCATAGAACTTTGTTAATGACTTCAGAATGTTCATTGTCGGTCTTACCCTTTGTATAGATACACATGTTGTCCAAGTAGACAATGACGACGGCATACATATCGTTGAAAATGTCATTCATCATCTGCTGGAATGTTGGTGGACTGTTAGTCATGCCGAAATACATTACAACGGGCTCATAAGCCCCGAGCAGCGTTACAAACACTGCTTTCCACTCGTCGCCTTTTTTGATGCAGACGTTGTTGTATCCCCACCTGAGATCAAGGTAGGTGAATTTGTCTGTGCCTTTTAAGGTGATCGATGAGTGCTGAAATGAGTGGAAGAGGGTATGAGTTTTTGACTGTACCCTTGTTTAAATATCTGTAGTCCATGACAAGGTGTTTTTCGCCTGTCTTTTTGGGAATAAAGAAAACTGGTGCCGTTTGAGGAGACTTGGAAGGACGGATATAGCCCTTCTCTTGTTTGGAAGCTATAAAATTACGGACTTTGTTGAGTTCCACGTCAGAAAGAGGGATTACCCGACCCTTTTTGGGTACAAAGTTGGGTTTCAGATCGATGGCATGGTCCCATGGTTTGCAGACCGGCATCCGTTGTGATTCTTTTTTGCTGAAAACGTCAAGGAACTCGTGATATTGGGGAGGTACCTTTTCAGCAAGACCCTCCTCGATTGGTCATATGGAGGCATTCCAGATGCCGTGTACCAAATTTGCTGCATTGATCGTAACACAGTTACATGTACAGTGACAGAAGTTGATCGTTTTTTCAACCCAGTCGATGAGGGGGTTGTGGTGTTTAAACCAATCATAGCCTAGATAAATATGATGAGTGCCTAAATTTGTCACAAGGGCATCCACTCCTTCAGAGTGCCCTTGATAGGATAAGATGATGGACACATAGTCCATGATATTGTCATGTGATGACGTCGAGCCATCGGCATTAGAAATAGAATGAGGAAGAGATAGTTTTTGGTTTGGATACCTAGTGACTGTACCCATTTTTTGTCTACAAACGTCTGGCAGGCACCAGAGTCTAGTAGTGCTTTTTTAGATATTTTTTGCCATTTTTCGTTTATCTTGAAGTAGACGTTAGTGGCGATTTCGAATTCATTGCCGTTGGGGATGACTCTATGGTTCAGGTTAGCTGGGGAGGATTTTAAAGAAAAATATTTAATAGAAGTATTTTTATTTTTTCTGGAGAATTAAGCACACTATTTTTTACTTCAGGCACCGTGCTCAAGTGAGACGCTCCTTCCAAAGGCAGAGAATAACCTAATGATTGTTATAGTTCAGGACCTTACGCTGCGTACTTTCATTTTTCTTCATCTTATCGAACTTAGTCGTTTTTCACTTTCGCAGTCACGTGACCAAGTCACCTGACTTACCCCTTTTAGATCACGTGACCTTCTGCTCTTCTTCGTCACGTGACCTTGCACGTGACCATGGGACAACATGTGACTCAAGTCTAGGCCCAGTCTAGACTCTCGTCTTATCTATGATGTCACGCCTCACGGTCACCTTGTGCTTCCCTCATGGTTCCCTATCTCTTTCATTCTCACACCAGCCCTCAAGTATTTAGGACTCAGACGACCTACCCTAAAGCATCTTAGTATCATATATATACCGTACCCTCTCGTCGTCTTTCCCCAGTCCTATTCATTTGTC
>JBBPQR010000050.1:0-24052 GCA_038092615.1 Boletus sphaerocystis | reverse complement strand
TATTTCAAATTGGAGCTGTGCCCCTTCTAGGTAGTGGCGATTGTTCTAGGCTTCTGATTATGCTTAACAGTTCTTTGTCTGCAACCAGATAATTCCATTCTTCTGGGGACATAGAGTGGGAAGAGAATGTGACAGAGTGCCATTTTCCATCCTGTTCTATGGAAAGTACGGCACTGGTAGCAAAGTTAGATGCATCGGTCTCTAGGCGGAATTGTTTGTCTATATCCGGATAGGCAAGGATAGGAGCAGTAGTGAATTTCTCCTTAAGCGTGTCAAAGGCGGTTTGTTGGCTTGTCTCCCACTTGAACAGGGTGTCCTTCTTGGTAAGGTCATTGAGCGGGCGAGCCACTTGTGCGTAATCCTTGATGAAGCAGCGGTAGAAGTTGGCCAAGCCCAAGAAGCTTCTTACGTGGCGCACTGTCTTAGGTGTGGGCCATTCGGTAATGGCTTTGACCTTCTCGTTATCCATTTGGATACCATTTCTAGATACTATCATTCCCAAGAATTCGACCTCGGTGACGCAGAAGCTGCATTTCTCAGGTTTGGCGAAGAGATCATTAGCTTCTAAGTGACGGAGGACTTTGAGTACCACTTTGTCATGTTCCTTAATGTCAGGGGATTGAAGATCATAAGATCGTCGATGTAGACCACCATTACTCCTTCCATATCAGCAAAGATTTCATTCATCATGGTCTGGAACGTAGCTGGGGAGTTACAGAGGCCAAAGAACATGACCGTGGGTTCAAACGATCCATGGTGACATATGAAGATGGCTTTCCATTCATCGCCTTCCTTGATATGGATGTTGTTGTATCCCCATCGGAGATCTATTTTGGTAAACCATTGTGCTCCTTTGAGCTTATCGACTAGTTGGAAAATCAGCGGAAGCAGGTAATTGTTTTTCACTGTATGTTCATTGAGATAACGGTAGTCCTGCACCATGTGCTTATGTCCATACTTTTTTGGAACAAAGAAGACAGGTGACATTTGTCCGGATTTAGAGGGGCGAATATGCCCTTTGCTTAGCTGATCATCTATGAACTCTGACACTTCTTTCTGTTCTGTGGCGGAGAGTGGGATTAAGCAACCCTTTTTCAGTTTGAATGTGTCTTTGAGGTCAATGGCATGATCCTATGGTTTGTGAACCGGCATTCGCTCTGACTCCTTTTTGGAAAAGGTGCTCAAATACTTATGAAACACTTTTGAAACAAGGGTTTCGGGTTGAGCTTCTTTGACAGGTTCTTCCTAAGGGAGTTTATGTGGATCAACGTATCAATCTCCTTGGATTCAATTTGGCAGGTAAAGGGGGGTTTTTCCTGGAGTGCCCGACAAGTCCAGGGGCAGCATGTCATGTGAACTTTGCCAGTAGGCCAATCTATTTCGGGATTGTGGTTCTTCAACCACGTGTATCCGAGTATCAACTGATTCTTTCCTAGATCTGTTACTTCAGCTAGAACCTTTTCCCTGTGCCCTTGGAACTCTATGATTAGTTCAGCACAATGGGTAATCGATCCAGTGGAGTTAGGAGATCCGTCCACGTTATAGACGGGGATAGGTTGTGGGATAGGTCGTAACAAGATTCGGAGTTTTTTGGCATAAGTGCGGTCAAGATAAATATAGTTGGCACCGCTGTCTAGCAGTGCTTTGGTGCAGAAATTCTTTCCATTCTTTCCAGGGGTCTTAATGACTATGTTAAGGCAAATATCCCTCAGATCAAGGGTTCTTACATGTGTGGTGTCTGGGATTGAAGAGGTGGAAGGGGTGTGAACAGAATCAAGTATCGGTGAGGAGCCCTGGCCAAGCTCCAAGTCTATTGGAGACCCTGTTCGGCTATAAGTTAAATGACGAGAAGACGGAGATGAATTAGTAATAGAAGCAACTTGTGCACCCAGACCGCTCAAGTTGCCTTGGCTTTTCCCTTTTTGCTAGAAGATTCTTCGGTTTCTATGGTGCGTACTTTCTTGGTTTTAGAACATGATTTCTTGTGATCCCCTTGGGACCAATTACATTCTTTGCAGCGTGTGGAGGGCTTCTTACATTCTTTGCCGAAATGGCCAGTTCCTCCACAGTTGAAACAGCCGGAGAAGTGCTCCCTAGGGTGATTGAGCACGTTTACCTCCTCTCCTTCTGATTCCTGTTCCCACAATGCATCTATGTCCATGGCATTGGGATCTTGGTAGCTTTTGGATGGGCTGGTAGTGGAGCGGAGGAAAAGCAGGTTCTTGGCTTTCCTAGTAAGGAAATGGGTTGTCTCAAGGCGTTTGCCTATCTCCAATACCTTTTCTAGGTAAGCATCTAGATCTTCTAGGGTTCGGTTGCCATCCATGATGATGCGATCACAGATTTTTTCTGGAATGTTCCTTTCCAGAATATCTGTGGCATGAGATTCTGACATTTGAGCCTCCTCGGCTAAGGCTTTGAAGCAATCAACGTAAGTCTTGATACGCATCCTTCTATCGCCAAGGGTGTACTTGTGGTTCCATAATTTCCATAATGCCCAATTCACTTTGGCAGTAGGGTGGTACTGCTTCTCTAGATCTGTGACTAAAGTTTTCCATTTGTATGCCTTCCCTTTCTTAAAATGGGAGCAGGCAAAGGTGAGGCCAGTATTGCCTCCTAGACGAGAAAGCACTGCTACAATGGCTTCATAGGATTTCTCAGGTACTGAGTCGGAGTTAAGGGAGAGCCATGTTTTCATTTTGAGCCACCAGTCCTCGAATTTAGAAAGTTCGTCTTTGAATTCACTCGGGTTGGTGAATATCTCAACCTTTTTAGAGATTCTGACATTAGGAGGTGGTGGCGTGGGTGGTGGTGCTGGTGGAGAAATAGCTTTTACTTGCGCTTCTAAGGCAAGTATTGCTTGATTCACTCCTTGAAAGGTGTTAGTAAGAATGGTAAGTTTGGTGGTGTTATCTGGCTCAGCTAGAAGGTCTGCCAGAAGTTGAGCGGGGTTGTACTGCGGAGTAGCCATGATGGGCAAATGACAAGAATAGATTTAATTTTACTTTCTACGGTAGCGTTCAGGGACATGGAGTGCCATTCTAGGCCTAAGTGAAGATGTATGATGGTTAAGAAAAGGGTCCCTTTGCCAACAGCGACGAATGAGGTAAGGATGAGGATGGGGAGGGAGGAAATCCTAGTTGGTTCCTGTTGGGAGTGGTGAGAGAGTACAGATGATGGGTTCTGGTGTGTCAAGGGGTTCTAGATCCTCAACACAGACATAGGGGTGATAGGTTAGATCAAAGTTATCAGCTGGTGGCTGATCATTAGGGTCGAAGTCGTCAGAGATGTATAACCCTGGCAGTGGTGGTGTTGGACTATGATGCTCTTGGTTGGAGCGGTGGGATAATGATCTAGGGCTGCGCAGCAGGGGCGTCAGCAACTGTTCCTTTGGTTCCTCCTTTATAAAGAGGGGCAAGACTATAGGGGATTCCTCCTTCTGGGTTATAGGTACTAAGATTCTCGAAGTGTGAGTGAAGGGGCTAGACAGTGACTAGGTAGCTCTTACTGCTGAGCTGGCTATGCGAGACGATGACAAGAGGGTGCTGGGGGACATGTGAGATGGTGACTAGAGTTGTCCAGCAGTGGTGAGAAGAATAGTCTTGTTCTAGTGAAATGGCCAACCCCTTACCGATGGAGCAAGTGCTTGCTAGACAAGTATAAGTCTTAGGACTAGTATGAAGTTGGGAGAACTCCAAGAGAACAAGACTGAGGTTCTCTGGAGTGGCAACAAGCCTTATATACTATCCTACTGTGTGTGTACATGTTTGGTGTATAGAACTGTACAGTACCTATATAAGGATATACCCTTGACCTATGGTGCAAGGCTATGCTATAAGGCAGTGCCACCTGCTGTACAAGCTGTGTTTGCTGTGCGGGCTGTGTGAGGCTGTGAGCCAGGCTATGTGTGGAGATGAAGGAGGCTATGCGGTATGTGGCTATGATAGACTATGCACTGGGCTATGTGATATGTGGCTATGATCTGATACAGCCTTCGAGTAAGATCTGTTGGTCTGTGCGCAAGTCACATGACTAGTTCAGGGCAGGCCCCTTGTGGACTTGTAGACGAGCTATGGTGGGCGTAATTGAGAGATAGGGGCTAGCAAGGAAAGTGGCCATAGTGAGTCAGGAAAAATAGGGGAAAAATAAGAAAAAATAGGGGACAAATAGAGGGATTGTAATAATTATCCTCTTTAACAATATCTCACAGATGGTAGGGATGCCAAGTTGTGATACATGGGCATGAAGGTCCTCCATGGTGACATTTTCATCACCTTTCATGGATGTAGTGTGATAAGCATTCTGTGTATGGTACAGACCATTCACAACACTGACTTCTCCCAGAAGGTGGTTGGCTCCATAAAAAATCTGACAGGTGGAGTTGGTGAAGACTGTGTAACACCCTGCTTGGGTGAGACAGCTGATTTAAATCAGAGTAACACGCATACTGGGCATATACAAGATGTCTTGCAATAGGATCCGGGTCCAAGAAGAGCCATTTGGGAGGTATATGGGTAAGTTCCCTTTACTGATCGCATTAAAAGTCTCATTGTTGGCCCCTCTGATAGGCTTAGGTGGGATGGAAACAAAATTGATAAAACATTCACGGGAGAGGGAAAGATGCTGAGATGCTCTGCTGTCATAAAGTTCAGAAATGTTCTTGGTATCAGTGTGGGTGAGGAGGGCATCCTTGCCACAGACAATGGAGGATGTGAGCCAAGCACAGTCAGGCTGATCCACTGTATGAGCCAAGGCAGATCCTTTTGAGGTCATCGCATCTTTGTCTTTAGGTTTCTCTCCACATGATTTCCATCCCTTCAGAGCTTGTCCAGTTCATCCTCCACCCTCTACCTAGCAACTATTGCTTTTGTGTCTGGTTCACCCACAGTTGTGACAGACACCATTGAACTTCTGATATGAACCTTTTCCATGCTTGGATGCATCTGCTCCAAAAGCAGCATCTTCTGATGAGTGTTTCTTAGACTTGCCACTGTCCTGGAGGGTAAGTTGCTCATACTCCTCCAAGATGATATCCATTAAGTCATCAGGAGTGATGGTTTTTTGTTGTAGACATATGGTAGATGAAAGAGATGCCAAGCTGGGGTTATAGGAACAAGGAAGTGATACATATATGATGTTAAAGAGGTCAGTATTGAACATAGGTTGTTCAATCAATGCGAGTTCCTTATACAACACAATGATCTTATCTATATGTATGCATGCATTACTGCCCTCTTTCAGTTTCAACTCACCAAGTTGTCAATGTTTCTCTGTGCTGACTATGATAGACCATCACTCGAAGAGAGCACCCAATGTTGTGAAGTACTCATAAGCACTCGTTTTATTGACTAGGTGAATGAAGAGGGAATTAGAAAGTGTGGTAGCAATGATATGCTGAACTTTTGCAATCTTCTTGATCCATGTCATCAAATCCTTAGAGTATTCTGCAACTGCTTTCACCTCCTCCGAGGTCATCACTATCCATCTCTTCGGTTTCCCAACTGCTAGGTCTATGAGTTTAGTTATCATGCCATTAAGGTACTTGCTAAGTCTTCGACTAGCCACAACAACTTGGAGTCGGACCTTCCACATAGCCCACTCCTCACCAGACACATCAAGTTTAGATAGCTTGATCTTCTTGGATGTTGTAGTACTCATTATAATGAATATATGCACATCACTTATGTGTCTTTTCTCGTGATTAGAGTGTAGGGCTCATAACTTGTAGAAGTACACTTAGTACTGAATAGAGTTAGTGATTATGTGTATTCCATACCTATAGAAGTATACTGTAATGTATGAGTATAAAGTATGAAGTAGCAGTAGATGGATCTCATCTCAGTACTGAATAGAGTCAGTGACTAAGGTATAGAGTCGCGTCAAGTCAAAGCTTATCTAAGTGATTATGTAATATGGATCTATCTGAGTCTGTTTGTATCATAGTCCATATGAGAATAATACAACAACATATACAGACGTTGAAGGTCCAGTTGCTCCCAGATCCTGAAAAGGTTATTGGTTTTGGCTAGTTATTTTAGATGACTTTAGTCAGTTTCCTTGGGTTTACTTTATGAAACACAAAAGTGAAGCATTGCAAATCTATAATCAATGGAAAAGAGACGTTCAAACCATCTTCCAAATGGAAATAGGCCAGAAAGACTTTTCTGAGTCCTATGTCAAATGGGTCCACAGTGACGGAGGGATGGAATACATCAATAAAGCATTTCGTGACCAACTTCAAACCAATAGGATACTTCATAAAACTTCTGCTCCATACACTCCAGAGCAAAATGGTTTAGTAGAATAAATGAATCAAATGTTGTCCACACTTGCAAATACCATGCTTGAGGAGTCCAAACTGTCAATATCATTTTGGGCTGATGCAATGGCCACTGCTGCCTATGTTACTGCACATATCCCAGCTTCTGGAATCAATGGAAAGATTCCATATCAAGTCTTCTTCAACCAACAGGTTGACCCCACTTTCTTCCAACCCATTGAATGCCCAGCATATGCCTATACACCAAAGGAACAACGTGGAGGAAAATTCAGATCACATGGAAAGAAGTGCATCATGATTGGATATACATATGGACAACAAGCCTACAAACTTCTAGACTTAGAATGTCAAATTATCATCCTCAGCCAATATGTCACATTTGATAAGACCAGAGCCATTTTAGAAGCAGAATCAGCCCTATGGAATGACTCCACTGTTTCTCAACAGTGGGGGGGTCTTCTCCCAGGGCTACCTCATCCAATAGAACATAACCATAATAATGCTGATGATGATTATCCTCATCTGCCTCATCCTAAACTGATAAAGGATAAAGGGATACCTCCATTAGTAGACAATGTTTTGAAATGACTAATCAGTCCTATTGTACAGAAACTTGCAGACCAGCTCTCACAACTTCGTTTGGATGCTCCACCTGCTCTAGCTTCTCAGGCTCTCCTAGTTCTTCCAGCTTCTCTAATTCCAGCATCTCTTCCAATTCATTCTCCTACTTAATAGATTGCTGGAATGCATAAAAGTAACCAATTACGGCAACCAGCAAACAAGAACAAAGAGTACCAATGTACTTTGGATGAAGAGGCTGCATGGCAAGTAGCCCAACAATCAGAACAGCCAGAACCATCAGAACCACTAGAACAGCCAGAATAGTCAAAACACTTGAACTGCACAGTGGATGCACCTGATATTCCAGGTGCATTTACAACATTCATAGAGGACTTCATATTTGCTGGTGCTGCAAATTCAAATTCCAATAAATCTCTTCTGAGTACACTCAAAATGCTTACTCTGGAGCAGATGCTGAACTTTGGAAATCAGCAGTGGGAGAAGAACTACAAAGTCTAAATTCCAACCATGTCTATGAAACTGTCCTCATTTCCAAGGGAGTTACTCCAATCACTTCCAAGCCTGTCTTCCACATCAAATGGGACCAACATAGAAATGTGGAACAATACAAGGTTTGCATAGTTGCACATGAGTTCACCCAAAAGGAAGGAGTTGATTACCAGGAAGTATTTGCTACAGTAGCAAATCTTGACTCAATCCATACCCTAATTACCCTAGCTGCAAAACACAATCTGGAATTGGACCAAATGGATATCTCCATAGCCTATCTCAATGGAGAACTAGAGGAGGATCTATACATGCTACCCCCAGAAGGAGTTCCAATCCAACCTGGTTGTTGCTGGAAGCTCCAATGCTCTTTGTATGGACTCAAACAGACTGGATGTACTTGAAACAAGACTTTGGATTGGAAGCTTGGAATACTCAGCTTTACCTGTTTAAATGCAGAGACCTATCTCTATGTCTTCCAAAAGGATGGACAGGTCTGCTTCCTTGTTGTCTATGTAGATGATCTAATCTTAGCTGCAACAACCCAGAAGTTCATGGATCTCATCAAAGCCAAACTTTCAGTGAGTTTCAAGATGTGAAGTCTTGAAGAGGCCAAGTACATTCTGGGAATTGACCTGTAAACCTATATGGACACCTATGGCATATAATTCCCAACTGTCTGCAAATGACCTAGAAGATGATTGGATCATTCCAGAACAGGTCATTGAAGGACATCAAGTGTCCTATCTCACTGTTATCAGATCCTTGGTGTATCTCATGCTTGGAACCTGTTCTGATATTGCATATGCAGTTGGAACACTTAACTGTTTCAGTGCCAAACCAAAACTGGCATATTGGGAAGCTGCAAAACGTATACTCAGGTACATCCAAGCCATAAAGGACATGGAGCTAAGATTTGATGGAACAGAGCTTTCCATGGATACACTGATGCCAGTTGGTCTCAAGATTCCGATAACTCCTGATCCACTTCCAGTTTCCTTTTCATAAGTAACCATAGGCCTATCTCTTGGTCTAGCAAAAAACAAAATATGGTTGCACTCTCCACTATGGAATCAGAGTATATCAGACTCAGCAACGCTGGACAACATTTGACATGGCTTCAAACCTTCTTTGAAGAAATTGAACATTCACAAAAGGGGCCAACCCAATTGTTCTATGATAACCAAGTTGTCATAATCCTATCCTGTAATCCATAATTCCGAGCATGAACCAAACACATCCAACAGAAGTACCATTTCATTTAGAATGATCTTATTGGTAAAGAAGAAGCAATTGTCCATTATATTCCAACTGGAGATATGGTGGCAGACATACTCACAAAACCACTTGTGAGGGATCAACACTGGAAGTTTGTTAAGGCTATGGGACTCCAGTTATACTCAAGTGGGGGTGACAGTATTCAACCAAACCAGTTCTAGGTGTTCCAGAATTTTCCCACACTATTTCAGACTTCTGAACTGGAAGCATCTTCAGAACCACTGGAATCACTTTCAGAACTTTCCCATGCCTTTCCAAACTCAAAAAGATCAAATCAGAAGCACTTCTATGATATACAGTGACTCCAAAAAGCATTACAATGTTTGATACTTTTGTAGTGTAGGTAAAATAATGTTTGATAGTGTGGGAATTACACTTAGCTATAGTGGAAGCATGGGAGGTATGGGCCCTTGGCTACCAAACAGTCCCTGGACCACATGATGTGGCCCATAGGGTGGGAAGATATGATTATTTTAAAGAATATATGTCATTGTATACTTTTGAGATAGACACTACAAACCTATTCAAATAATAGGATAGTTGCTGTTGTTTGGCACTACAAATAAACATACACATATAAGTATAATGTCTGAGTTTAAAATAGTTCCCACACTTCTTGATTCTCAACCATTATCATTATGAGATCCCTCTCTATTACCCACAAAAACACTATTCTTTCTCAACTTGATGCTAGCCACTCAGTTCACTCTATCTCATCCTCCACTGGTGTCAGCACTGCTACCATCTCCAGACTTCATTCCAAAGAGTGTTCTGACTTGCAAAAGTCTATTGGAGGCCATCCATTCAAGCTTTCCTCCTTCAACATTCACTATGCCATTCATCTTATCATATCTCAGAAGGCTGAGAATGCTGTCTAGGTGACCAAAACACTCTCTGGAATCATCAATCAACCTCTCCATCTGAATACCATTTGTCTCCACTTGAAAAAGTCTGGCATGAAGGCTGTAGTCAAGTTCAAATGTCCTCTACTCTTAGCTAAGCATCACAAGGCCCGTTTAGACTTTGCCTATGCCCATAGGAATTGGACTATGGATGATTGGAAGAGGGTAGTATGGTCTGATGAGACCAAAATCAATTGCCTAGGGTCAGATGGATGCAAATGGGCATGGAAAAAGTCAGGTGAGAAGCTCAGTGACAGATTGGTAGAAGGGACTGTCAAGTTTAGTGGTGGTTCTGTGATGATGTGGGGCTGTGTGACTTGGCAGGGAATTGGATTTGCCACCAAGATTAATGGTAGGATAGATGGGGATCTCTATCTCCAAATTTTGAAGGATGGGGGCCAGCAAACTCTCAACTATAATGGGCTCAATCCTCCTGATACCATCTTTCAGCAAGATAATAATCCAAAACACACCTGCAAAAAGGTCAAGGAATGGCTAGAGGAGCAGGAGTTTAGGACTATGGTCTGGTCTGCACAGTCTCCAGACCTTAATCCCATCAAACACACTTGGGGCTACCTCAAAAGAAGACTTGCAGAACATGAACATCCTCCTAAAGGTATTTTGGAGTTATGGGAGAGAATTCAAGTGGAGTAGGAGAAGATATCAGTAGAGGAGTGTTAGACATTAATTGAGAGTATGCCTAGAAGGATTCAGGCAGTGATTAGAGCCAAAGAAGGATATACCAAGTATTGATTTTGTACAAATACCCTAGTCCATCTCAAAAGTACAAAAAGTGTTACAATGACATGTCTGCTTTAAAATACTCATATCTTCCTACCCCTTGGGCCACATCACATGATCCAGAGACCATTTGGTAGCTAAGTGTCTATACCTCCCATGCTTCCACTATAGCTAAGTGTAATTTCCACACAATCAAATGTTATTTTACCTACACTACAAAAGTGTCAAACATTGTAATGCTTTTTGGAGTCACGTATATATGTTCTGATTCCAATTCTATATAATCCATGGTGACTAAAAGAGAAATGTACCACCATATACAACCCCCACTTCTTTTGTTGTCCGTCGGAGTATTCCATTGTATAATACAGGTCACATGCCAATTGTTACCACAAATTATTATTTTTTCATCCCATCATTATTGAAATGGAATATACAGGCCAATTCACCTAGTATTTATCCTCCAAACTTTGCACTACATTGAAGGATTACAGCTGCTGCATGAAGATTGTGCTTGGGGTGATCAAGCACAATCTTCATGCATGGAATAGTCTGTATTTGGAAGTGGTATGTACATTACATTTATTTAACAATGTGTTTTGTTAAATCCTGTTTACCTCCCTAGAAATTGCTCAACCAACTCTATGTCCATGGAAGTCTTCATGGACAGCTGGTTCAGCTCCCTCAGACCACCACAGAAGTACTGGCACTATTTGTAGATTCTGCAAACTTCATCAATCACATGAAGCAACTGTTACCAGTTCTCCCGATGGATAAGGAGGACTTGAAACTTTCATTCCACACTGACTGGTTCGAAGATGTGTGGTGGATGGCCGATTCACTGCCTCTCCCTTTGACATATGCTGGTCAATTGATAAAGGAGGTAATGGTGAAAGTGGAGAAGGTTTTCCGGGCAAGTCTTCATTTTGCTGATTTGACTATTATTTATACCAACTAGGTGAATAATTCCTGTTTGGAACAACAAAGGAATATAAATGTTGAGGCCATGGATCTCCATTGCTGATACCTCAGTGATCTTCTGCAAAGTTTGCTAGATAAGTGGCACCAGGTAGAACTGGAGATAGTGATTGTGGGAGACCACATAGAAGCAATGGAGGATACTTTTGGAGTTGGTATTTTATAGTATCAGTGTATATCATTCTCTCAATGTCTTCGATTTTGATTGTATATTATTATGGTCAACAATATTACAATCTGCATTATAGTCCATGTTTAGTTTACTGAATATACTTGGCAGGAGTCCTGTCTCTGCCCTACTGCCTGGAGCACTTCATATCTCATGGATTGAGGAGGCTTTACCTCTGCCCACTCCATGACCAGCATATGCATATAGTATGCCAGACACCCCTGATTACTGTCTACTGCATTGACACTGTGCTGAAGAATTGATCTGGAAAATGCCATGACTGTGCTGGGTGGGTAGTCAAATCACTTCACCAAAGTCAGCATTGACAGCCATGTGTCAGAATAGTCTCTGAATGTTGCCAACATGTCCATCGCCTCTGCTGGAGAGTTATGATCCTGATGGTATGGTGTCTGCCAATTCATCATCACTGACATAGCACTATATATGCTCTCCTATTTGTCAATGACTTCCACTATCTCCTCAATTCCTTCAGCAATAGCAATTGTTAACAGATTCTGCATGGTCTGCATTTTGACTTGATAGAGCTCTTGATGCATTATCACCATCACTCCGGCAAGCAGTGCATTTGTCTCGGTGTTTCAGCCTAGCCATTCTCTGCCCCTATCTGATGCATTGGTGCCCTTCAACATCACCAATATGTACTTCGGGAAAATCAGCCCGCCCACTATGCCCCAACTGGAACCATGCCAGAGACATGTTCAGCCTCCCCTTCATCAACCAATGGCTGGAATTGAACAACACTGGGTCAGTTCACCATCCGGGCATCTTTGTTACATAGCTAGTTTATAGTGCCACAGCCATCGATAACAAGGAGTGCACAATATTGGCCTATTAAAACATGTCAAACAGGAACCATTGCATATTGATCAATGCAGGTTAATGAACCTGTCTGTCATTGCCAAGTGCCCTCAACAAATACCATATGAAAATTATGCCATCAGTACCCATAATTAATGCAGGCTTGTCGATAATTTCTTCTTAACTGGGTGGAAAGACTTTGAGTAGATTGTTCTCACATTCTTCATCTTTACTGAAGTTATTCGCTTTTAATTTCCAAACTAGCTCTTCTACCAAAATATTCACTTGCTTTAATCATCATGAGCGATTGGAGTATCCACCTGACAGAATATTTACTAGGATTGGGATATGCATTCACTAGTAGATGTACAATCCTGTCAGCATCTGCCACCAGTGACACTGGTAAATTGATGCTAGGTATAATGGGAGATTTTGGGTCACCTTCACATATTAATTGATGAAAAATTAAACCATGCACTGAGAAATGGCAGATATAAGATGGAATGCCATGTGAGGATGGGTAATCAAATGAAGCCATGAGGCTCTAATTTATATTTTATTGTTTTGTACATATTGTTGCTGAGAGCTCCAATTGTGGACACTTATGAACCTATTCTGTGGTGTCATATGTTTAATGGCAGATATCCCCTGGTCTCCATGGAAATTATCAGATGGCTGAAATTAGCCATGGCATTTACCCAAACATGATGGATTTGGGGCTTATAACCTAATTAATCCATTCATGTCAGTGATATGAGTGATCGGCTACTCTAATATTGTTATAGTTCAGGACCTAACGCTGCGTATTTTCACTTTTCTTCATCTTATCGGACTTAGTCGATTTTCACTTTCGCAGTCACGTGACCAAGTCACCTGACTTAACCCTTTTTTAGATCATGTGACATTCGGCTCTTCTTCGTCACGTGACCTTGCACATGACCATGGGACACCACGTGACTCGAGTCTAGGCCCAGTCCAGACTCTCGTCTTATCTATGATGTCACGCCTCACGGTTACCTTGCGCTTCCCTCATGTTTCCTTATCTCTTTCATTCTCACACCAGCCCTCAAGTATTTAGGACTCAGACGACCTACCCTAAAGCACCTTAGTATCATATATATACCGTACCTCTCCGTCGTCTTTCCCCAGTCCTATTCACTTGTCTACTCTCCCTTGGGGGCCTGGACCTTTGACTACCACTCTTCCTACTACCATTGCACCTGCCGCCTCATCCTCATAATCGGATGCTACGTCGTTTCTTTGTATCAATCCCAACAACTACTTTCACCATCGTCCTCGTCGTTGTCTACGACACTAACTCGACCTCCGTCGTCGCCATAAGTTCACGTGTCCAACCTATTCACTAGGTTGTACTTGTTCAGGTTCTCAAACGGTTTCAAATATTATGAGTAGGTCTAATCAGTGTTGACCGATAACTGGTATCAGTAAATGTTCCCTTGGCTCAAATTCACCACAACTGATTAGTGACTTGGCTCACCTGTGTCCATTCATCATCAGCAAATGGGCCCACCCGTCACTCTCACTCTTCACTAATGAGTGATGGTAACAGGTGGGCCCATTCACTGGTGACTGATGGACATGGGTGGGCCTGACTAATGGTAATGGGTGGGCCCATTCACCAATGAGTGTTGGGTACTGGTGGGCCCACTCACAGATGAGTGTTGGCTACAGGTGGGCCCACTCACTAATGACTGATAGTAATGGATCGGCCTACTTGTTATCATCAGTCATTGGCAACTTGGCCCACCCATAACCAATACTCATTGGTGAGTGGGCCCACTGTTACCATCAGTCGTTGGTGAATGGGCCCATCTGTCACCATCAGTCATTGGTGAGTGGGCCCACCCATGTCCATCAGTCACCAGTGTATGGGCCCATCTATAGCCAACAGTCATTGGTGAGTGGGCCCACCCATTACCATCAGTCAACAGTGAGTGGGCCCACCCATGTCCATCAGTCACCAGTGAGTGGGCCCATCCATAGCCAACACTCATTGGTGACTTAGCCCACCTGTAGCCAACAGTCATTGGTGAATGGGCCCACCCATTACCATCAGTCACCAGTGAATTGGCCCACTCATTGCTCTCACTTATCAGCAACTTGGCCCACCCATAGCCAACACTCATCAGTGGCTCAGCCCACCTGTGCCTATCAGTTGTCGGTGGCTCAATGTTGCAGAGCATCACTTCAACCATAAATAAGGCGAGCCCATCAAGGGCGATGATGAAGATGATGTAGAGGAGTCACGTAGACGTCGTAGAGGGCCTTTTACAGTGGCATAACTGGCAAAGAGGGAATAGCCCTCCACTAGGGATGCTCAGGCGGTTCAGACATGGGGAACTGGGTAAGAACCAAAGTGAATAGACTGAGGGATATCTAGAGTACAGGGTACGGTATATATATGTAAGGGATCGGTTAAGGGCAGGTGTGAGATGTACTCTAGGGCTGGTATACTAGGAGTCCATGCAGTGGACATGAGGTATGATGTCATCTATGACATCATTGCCTAGACTATGACATCATTGACCTAGACCGTCAGTCAGCATGTCATGTGCCAGTATCATGTGACTTCTCCTAGGGGTAAGATATAGATAAGATCGTAAACAGATAACCAGATGGTCACGTGACGTTATCTGATAAGATAAGATAAGATAAGAGAGTCTGTAGTAAACCATTCGTAAGTAAGTCTGAGTGCAAAGGCAAGTGTTATAGCTCGTCCAATAACACTCAGCCCACTTGTGTTCATCAGTCATTGGTGAATAGGCCCACTCATTGCTTTCATCCATCAGTGAATCAGCCCACATGTTGCTCTTACTCATTGGTCGGCCCACTCATGTCCATCACTCATTTATCAGCCCATCCATTGCCTTTGATGATTCACCATAGCTTGGCTAACTGTCAGCTGTCCATATCATATAGCCTATTTGCAACCTCGGCTAGCTGTGACCTTCAGTGCCAGTAACTGAATGGGCTTGGACATAGTAAACTGGAGATGGTTGAGAGCAAGGGATGGAACTGAGCAAATGGCACAGTGGAATTGAACTTTAAAACTCAACATAATATAACAATAGTGTTAATATAGACAATGAGCTTACATAATGTTGTTGAAGTGTGGAGGTCAAAGGTTATGCAACAGTGCTCCACCATGGCAGAAAATCTCTTTCATTCATCCTATGAAGTTTGCATTTGCTGCCAGTAGTTTGTCTTTTCCTCCTCTTAGGGTCACATCTGCCAGTTTCCCCAGCTCCTCACCATCTTCTGAGGAACCTACCATTGACTTCCCTGATTCACCAGATTCCTGGGAAATGGCTATGGATGCACCACTAGTACTGGCAAACTTCCACCTTCATCCATTGGTGCCTCTTCCAACCACCAACAACAATGATGACAATGACAACAATAACAACAATTTTGATGCTGCCCCACCCCCTCTAGTTCTGCAAAACTTTGCACTCTATTCTACCCAGCCAGCATCAGTAACATCAGCACCACAAATGTTGTCACTTATTCAAAAAGCTAATTCTGGACAACCATTGAGCAGCTCATCAGCTACCCCTCCATCTATCGGTAGCTGGCACATCCAGGCTGCGCTACTGCTCCTATCAGTTTACCAGCCCTAGATTCAGCAGCCATCAAAGGATGTAATGGAGATGGATGAGGTATTGGGTAAAGTCACGTGGGGATTTGAGAACTGTGAGTACTGTTGTAGCTTCATACCAATTGCCATTGACTCCATATAGATACCAATGCTCGCTGAATTGCCTGAATGCAGGTAGATTACCTTCAGACCAACAATGTGGATCTAAAAAAGTTCCATGTAGAGATGGATGAGTGCTTGCAGGAGGCGATAACAGATACGGTATCAGGCTAATGCAACTTGCATACAGGAGGCAGGAGCTAAAGAAGCAAATTGAGAGTATATTGGCACTTCTCGATCAGTTAGGCACAGTTGGCAAATGAGTACCAGAGACACTTAATTGGTAATGCAAGCAACACTTTGGTCTATACTGTATATGATAGGATTAGTTAATGTCTACCACCCATATGTACAATTGTTGTGATTGATACTCTCCCTCACTTCAGTGAGAATCTTAACCTGCCATTCTCTTGCTGCCATCTTGCTGTGCCATCACTGGTTTCGCCAATCATTCATCATCACCTTTGCCATTCCATCACCAGCACCCTCATCATCACAGTTGTGTCATCATTGTTGATGTCATCACTCTCAACACCGATATCAGAATATTCGCTACCCATCCATCCATGCTGGTTAGTATTTCCTGGGCCCACTCATTGCCATCAGTAATCTCCCCCTCGGCCCACCCATATATACCAGTTGGTATTTCCTAGGCCCACTTGTTACAATCAGTAACCCTCCCCTTGGCCCATCCATCTCTGCTGGTTGGTATTTCCTGGGCCCACCCATTGCCATCAGTAATCTTCCCCTTGGCCCACCTGTACAGTATATACCAGTCAGTATTTTCTGGGCCCACCCATTACAATTGGTAATCTTCCCCTCAGCCCATCCATTTATACCATTTCTACTTATCTCAGCTGGCCCATATATTTCACATACTCCTATTACTGGCTACTAATCACTATGTACATAGATACATATTTCTACTCACTTGGCCCACCAGTATCCAATCAGCATATCTTGGCCCATTGGTATACCTTGGTGATTTGCCATTGCTCAACCAAACATCAGCTGGCCATGATGTACAGGGTCATCAGTCAACTGAAATATATGTCAGACATAACTGATGGGCCATACCTTAGTACTTGTTGCATCTTTGAACTTGGGTCAATTATGGTCAGCACTGTTTTGATATCAATTTTGATGTAGAAGGTAGTTTGGGTAATTGTGTTGAATACTCTAGTAAATAGTCACTGGAGTAGAGATAAAATCTACAAGTTTGAAATAGTACCTGCTTAGGTAATATGTGGCTATGCACCACTAAACTGGATGATCCTAAGTATTTCCACAAATTGATGGGAATTCAGACCTCAAAGTTTTGATTGGGATTCCTAAACATTCTTGTGTTATGGTTAGATTTGTATTCAATGCGCTTTTCCATCTGATGGATGTATATAACATGATGGCCTGACCACAATGACAACTTGGTTGGGGATACATGATATGATGGCAGTTGTGTAGAAGCTCTTCATACTCAATTAAGTTACTTTACTTGGATGAGATTACTCCCTCAAGCTTGATCTCTGCACGCACTTGATTCCATTTGACCACCCTGCAGTATCTGTTATAGTTCAGGACCCATACGCTACGCTTTTCATTTTCTTCACCTAATCGTACTTAACAACTTTCACTTTCACGGTCACATGACCAAGTCACCTGACTTACCCCTTTTTAGATCACATGACATTCCACTCTTCTTCATCACATGACCTCACACGTGACCGTGGGACAACACGTGGCTCGAGTCCAGACCTGGTCCAGACTCTTGTCTTATCTATGATGTCACGCCTCATGGTTACCTTGCGTTTCCCTCATGTTTCCTTATCCATGACTTTCCCTCACCAGCCCTCAAGTATTTAGGACTCAGACGACCTACCCTAAACTTCCTTAGTATCATATATATATACCGTTCCCCTCTGTCGTCTTTTCCTTAGTCCTATTCACTTGTCTACTCTCCACTTGGGGCCTGGACTTTTGTTTACTACTCCTTCCACTACCCTTGCACTTTGCCGCCTCATCCTCGTAATCGGATGCTATGTCGTTACCTCGTCTCTTTACCAATCAATACGTTCACTGTCACTCTTGTCGTCATCATTGACACTCGTCGACAATCCGTCGTCTCTATCCAAACACTCGTCAGACCTATAAACTAGGTCTTCCTCATTTTAGTTCAAGTTCCGTTACACTTGAATAGGACTGCCCAATCCCTCGCTACGTTCCTATCCCCTCATTGTTTATGCGTACTCACTACCTGAGCCGATACGAACGTCGTCAGGAGCTACTCGCTAGACATTACACCACCCAACCCACACAAACTCCACCACCTGCCAACTACTTCATCGGTCTCGAAAACCCTGACAATATCGACCCCAACGACTACACCCCGGTCCCATCCCGCGTACCGTCTCCTGAACCACAGTACCTCGTCATTGACGAACTACTTGGTCCGGTCGTAGCTGCGCCGGGATCCCCTCTCCCAGATTTCCTTCGTCGCCCCCGCTCTCCTTCCCTGGTCGAATCACTTTATCGCCCCCAGACCCCTACACCTGCTCCCGTACCTCGCCCCGCTCGTCGCCCTCGCCACCGTCGTACATTCGGGTGAAACATTCGCAACATCCGTACAGAAGAAGTTAACTTACAGTCACGATTACGTCCCCGGGCCATTCTCCGCCACCCATCCCGCTTTCTCCCGATCTAGGCCTACCAGGTCTATTTCCAAGCTCACCCATACTCTCTTCCCCTTCCATCCCTCCCTCAACACCAAGGATGTCCGGAGTTACTCCTGACGGACCAACCTGGCGCAATGTGATCACCGCCATGAACAACATGCAGGTCATGTTGAGAGAATCCATCGCCACACAACACGCCGCCGCCTCCGCTCCCCAACGTCCCCGTGTCGACGCCGATGGAGAACCACTCTCTCCCATCATCGACACACAAACACGAGGCCTACCGGCCAAATTAATCGCCGAACCAGGCAACTGGGACGGAAACAGAAAAACATTCCGAGCATGGTGGGTTCGGATTGAAATATGGGTCCAATGCCACGACGGACTCGACAACCGACAAAGAGCCGCCGCCGTTCTACTTTGCATGAACGGTAGCGCCGAAAATTTTGCACGATCTACCATGGAGAAGTACTCGGCGTTAGGAAACGACGTCTTCGCCGGTGCCCTCTTATGGCCAAACTGGGCAACACTGAAAAAAGAAGTAGAGGATTTTTTCAGAATCGACGTGCTAAAACAGGAGGCCTACCTCAAACTCATGGCCCTAAAACAAGGAAATTTACCCGTCGAAGTCTTTACCCAGCAATTCGAACTACTACGCAAAGACGCCGACATGTCCGTCCAGTCTGCCCTCCGCTTGTATAAAGAGCGGTTGGACTACCAAATCTACTTCCAGTTGTCCATGTGCAAACCCGCCATCGAAGACAACTTACCAACCTGGCAGACTGAAGCCGACGCCATCGGTAAAATGTTTGTAACCATGCGCCTGGAAAGGCAAAATTTACCTATCAGATCTCGGGACGAGCCCCAATTTACCGAGGTCGGTACGCAGCCCGGTCGGGGGGCACCGATGGACACTCGCGCCGTCCAATCGAAAACCGAAACGCGAAAATGCTATAATTGCGAAGAAGTCGGACACCTGTCCGCTAATTGCAAAAAACCAAGGAAGCCCCGTGGTCGACCCGTCTTCGACCCTACCACGGGCAAAACATGCTACATCCCGCCCCGCGCCAATCGACAAATCGAATTGGCACCAACCACCGGCATCTCCTCAAGCCACGTCTTCGGCTCTCTCATCTGCCCCTCCCTGGCAGACAGATGAAGCCAAGGCGTACTACTACGACATGTTCACCGCGCAAGCCAGGCAGCTTGCGGCTGACGGACTAAAGGGAAAAGGGAAAGCCGAGTGAACCTGGGAGGTGCTCACTCGGCCCCGGACAAAATTTCATCTTTGTTTACGTATGCTTCGTCTCCTTCTTTTCATAATCGTTTTGCTGTCTTAGGGGAGATGGACGGTGGGTCGGTGGTTGACAACTCATCAAACTTTGTTTTATCTAGTAGTTTCTCTTTGCCTTCGGAAGGAGCGTCTCATTTGAGCGCGGCACCCAAAGTAAAACAACGTGTGCTTAATTCTCCTGAAAAAATAAAAAATACTTCTATCAAGTCTTTCAAATCCTCCCCAGCTAACCTTATCCACAGAACGATCCCCGATGGCGACGAATTCGACATCGAGACACATGTATACTTCAAGAAAAACAACGACAAATGGAGAAAAACAATAGAAAAAGCATTACTCGACTCTGGCGCCTGCCAGACGTTCGTCAACAAAAATGGGTACAGTCTCTAGGTATACCCACCAAAAAATTACCTCTTCCTCGATCTATTTCTAATGCCGATGGCTTGACGTCATCACATGGTAACATCACGGACTATGTGTCCATTGTATTGTCCTACCAAGGTCACTCTGAAGGGGTTGACGCCTTGGTCACGAATTTGGGAACTCATCACATTTATCTAGGCTATGACTGGTTTAGACGCCACAACCCCCTCATCGACTGGGTTGAAAAAACAATAAACTTCTGTCGCTGCACTTGTAACTGTGTTACGATCAACGCAGCAAATCTTACACACGGCATTTGGAATGCCTCTATACGTTCTATCAAGGAAGGACTTGCTGAAAAGGTACCTCCTCAGTATCACGAATTTCTTGACGTTTTCAGCAAAAAAGAATCACAATGGATGCCAGTCCGCAAACCTTGGGACCACGCTATCGACCTTAAACCCGACTTCGTACCCAAAAAGGGTCGGGTAATCCCTCTCTCTGACGCTGAATTAGAAGAAGTTTGTAACTTTATAGCTTCCGAGCAAGAGAAGGGCTATATCCGCCCTTCCAAGTCTCCACAAACGGCACCAGTATTCTTCATTCCGAAAAAGACTGGTGAAAAACGTCTCGTAATGGACTATCGATATTTAAACGAGGGTACAGTAAAAAACTCTTACCCTCTTCCTCTCATTTCTGCACTTGTCGATCGCCTTAAAGGTGCGGACAAATTTACCTGCCTCGATCTTAGATGGGGATACAACAATGTTTGTATCAAAGAAGGCGACAAATGGAAAGCTGCGTTTGTGACGCCGCTGGGGGCTTACGAGCCCGTTGTAATGTATTTCGATATGACTAACAGTCCTCTGACTTTCCAACAGATGATGAACGACATCTTCAACGACATGTATGCGATCGTCATCGTCTATTTGGATGACATGTGTATTTATACGAAGGGTAAGACCGACGACGAACATTCCGAAGTCATCAAGGAAGTTCTCCACCGCTTGCGCGAGAACGACCTTTATGCTAAACCAGAAAAATGTGTTTTTAATGCTGACAAAGTTGACTTTCTCGGTATGACAGTCTCGGCCAACGGTGTCGGCATGCAAATGAAAAAAGTGGACGCCATCCTCGACTGGCCAGTGCCCACTAAACTAAAACATCTTCAGTCCTTCTTGGGACTATGTAATTATTATCGACGTTTCATTAACGGTTTCGGACAGATCGCCCGCCCCCTCAATGATCTCACAAAGAGAAACACGCCTTACATCTGGGGGGAGGCTCAGCAAACAGCGTTCGACACGCTCAAAAAACAATTTACCACCGCGCCACTCTTGGCATACCCCGACTCCTCAAAAGACATGCGCGTTGAAACTGACGCAAGTGATATCGCCACCGGAGCGGTATTATCGGTCTTAGGGGAGGATAAGTCTTGGCACCCTTGCGCCTTTCTTTCGCATTCTTTTTCTTCTGCCGAACACAACTACCCAGTCTATGACAAGGAGTTGCTTGCGATTATACGCGCTCTCGAGGAGTGGCGACATTACCTCATTGGAAAGGCTAACTTCGAGATTTGGACAGATCACAAAAATCTCGAATACTGGAAAAAGCCTCAAACACTTTCTGGTCGCCAGGCACGATGGCACGAACTCCTCCAAGAGTTCAATTATACCCTGATTTACAAACCCGGCAATACGAATGGACGTGCCGATGCATTATCCCGTCGTCCAGATCATGGCGACGCCGTCAAGAAATTAAATGAGAACATCACAGTTTTCCCTTCCGATGTTCTCCGTTCCTCTTCTTTATCTATTCCGGTTGAACTCACATCCCCAGACGCCCGCTTACCCTCGAAGGGCTCCTCCTCCGCCGCAGGTTTCGACCTCTGCTCTACCGAGGATCTTGACATCCCCGCCCACGATCAACAACTCATCCCCACCCGTGTCAAGATTCAGCTCCCCCTCGGTACCTACGGCAGAATTGCACCACGCTCAGGTCTCGCCTTTAAACATAAAATCGACGTCATGACCGGAGTCATTGATGCCGATTATAGGGGAGAAATTGGTGTAATTCTGTTCAATCATTCCGATTCCTCCTTTCACATCTCTAAATTTGATCATATTGCCCAACTATTATTGAAAAAATAGAAAACCCCACACTATCAGAAACAAAGACTCTTGATGAATCTGAACGAAACGAAAAAGGGTTTGGCTCCACGGGAGTCCAAGCCATCTCATCTACGTCTCTCGCCCCTAACTTCGAAACTAAATTATCTATGGAATCTTCTAGGCTAAACGTTGACGCAGTTAACGAATATGAATACTACGCAACGGACAGACTTTTCAGAAATTCTAACGGCATTGTTTTCGTGCCCCCTTCTCTTTGAAATGAACTCATTTCCCTTTTCCACGATTCACCAGTCGCCGGTCACCCTGGCTGCGACCGTACTATTTCTTCAATAAAAAAGTTCTATTGGTGGCCTGGTGCTGCCAAAGACATTTCTACTTACGTCGAACACTGCCAGGTATGCTCCCTCACGAAGGGTTCGTCAAAGCCACTGGCAGGTAAACTTTTACCATTACCCGTCTCTTCTCATCCATGGGAAGACATTTCCATTGACTTTGTTACCGGACTTGCCCTTTCTTCAGGATTCGATTCTATAGGGGTTGTCGTGGACCGATTTTCAAAAGAAATCGTACTTTTCCCTTGTATGAAAACTACTTCTTCTTCGGACTTAGCTTCCTTATTTAGAGACCACGTTTGGTGTCTCCACAGACTCCCTAACACTATCTTATCTGACAGAGGACCGCAATTCGTCTCGGAGTTTACCAGAGAGTTGCTAAAAGTTTTGGGCATACAGCAGAAGCTGTCAACGGCATATCATCCCCAAACGGACGGACAAACGGAACGGATCAATCAGGAGATCCTCACATATCTACGGGCCTACGTGGCCAAAAACCAGGATTCTTGGGCATCAATGCTAAAGATGGCCCAATTTGCACACAACAATGCTATTTCAACGGCAACCGGAACTTTGCCGTTCACAATCACACGAAATTACGCACCTCGCATGGGAAGCGAACCCACAACGTCCACTAAAACCCCTGGGGGGTCATTTGCAAAAAACCTCAGACACTCCCATGACGAGATTCGCGAAACGCTAAAGAAAACACGCAATCGGATGTCGCACGCACAAGAATCCAAACGCTCCACCGCCCCCACGTATGCTATCGGTGATCTTGTCTGGCTCTCGACGGATCACCTCTCCCTTCCCTATCTAGCCCGTAAATTAACGCAAAAATACATTGGTCCCTACCGTATCTCCGCCGTCCTACCTAATGCCGTCACCCTCGTCCTTCCTTCATCCGTTTCCATTCACCCTACCGTCAGTATTTCCCGCATTAAACCTTATAAAGCCCCGCTAGCCAGGCAAAATGTATACAAACCAGACGCCGTTACCGTGACAGAAGATCGTCACGAGGAATATGAAGTGGACTATATCGTCCAATCACGTCTTTACCGCGGAAAATTGCAGTACCTCATCCATTGGAAAGGATGGGATGAGGTGGATCGCACCTGGGAACCCGCCTTTAACTTAAAACACGCCCAAGACGCCATCAACGATTTCCATGCAACTCATCCCGCGGCTCCACGTCCTATCCGTGGGATCTCCAAAGAACAATTCACGTCTCTCTTCTCTCCATTCGGTTCCTCCTATTCGGAATTCACCAACTCGAGACTGGATCTCGAAGCTGGTGAATGGGGGGTAG
>JBBPQR010000049.1:0-24208 GCA_038092615.1 Boletus sphaerocystis | reverse complement strand
GATGCGCTCGAATTTTTGGTCATCCAGCATGGTTCAGGATTTTGTCATCTCCCGCAACAGTCGTGTTTTGGTAGCTTTGACGGACTTGCTGCGCTCGAAAGCACCCTCAAATCACGCCTCGCTTCTGCCCCCGAAGGATCGTACACACATAGGCTGTTCAACGACCGCCAGCTCCTCCGAGCCAAGATCAAAGAAGAAGCGGACGAGCTTTGCCGTGCGGAAACGCAACAGGAGATAGCCTTTGAAGCTGCTGACCTATTTTATTTCGCCCTAACACGGTGTGTCGCTGCCGGGGTAGCTCTCCGGGACATCGAAGAAGTCCTGAATAAGAAGGCCGCCAAAGTCACGCGGCGGCCAGGAAATGCAAAACCACAATTCATGTCAAACGACAAGAACATTCGGGATACATCATCAAAGAATCGATCGAAACCACAAGCCGCCGTTGACCCGAATGCGATCGCCATGCGCATTGTGGATCTATCATCTGCTGGTACAGATGATCGTGCTCAGCTACTGAAGCGTCCTGTGTTGAAGTCTGATGAAATGCTCGCCAAGGTCAAGCCGATTGTCGACGATGTTCGCAGGAGGGGTGACACTGCTCTTCTCGAGCTGACGGCCAAGTTTGATAAGGCACGGCTCGAGGCACCAATTATCTTTCCGCCTTTCTATCCGTTCACGACCGAAGAGCTAGATCCAGCTGTTAAAGATGCCATTGACGTTGCCTATGCCAACGTGCGCAAGTTCCACGCTGCGCAGGTCCAAGACAGTAACTTGGTCGTAGAGACCATGCCAGGTGTCACTTGTTCACGGTTCGCGCGACCGATAGCACGCGTCGGGCTCTATGTACCCGGAGGCACCGCCGTCCTGCCGTCCACTGCCTTGATGCTCGGCGTCCCAGCACAAGTAGCAGGTTGTGAGCAGATCGTGCTCGCAACCCCTCCACGTGTTGATGGCAGTGTGTCTCCCGAGGTCCTCTACGTCGCTCACTTGGTTGGTGCACACGCGATTCTCAGGGCTGGTGGCGCCCAAGCAGTCGCTGCTCTAGCTTACGGCACCGAAACATGCCCCAAGGTCGACAAGATCTTTGGCCCTGGAAATCAATGGGTAACAGCGGCAAAGATGCTTGTTCAGAACGATACGGAAGCCCTGGTATCCATCGATATGCCAGCCGGCCCATCAGAGGTGTTAGTGAGTGGTCTCCGACTCCCTTCACCGAGCGTGGTGCACGTCCATGTGTGCACCGCGTTCGTTGTTCTTGTACGAATAACGAACGCGGTTCTTCATTCTAGGTCATTGCAGACGAATCATGCAACCCTGCATTCGTTGCCGCCGACCTACTTTCGCAAGCTGAACACGGTGTCGACTCGCAGGTCGTCCTGGTGTCCTCTTCCCTCTCAGACGGCAGGCTCAAGGAGGTAGAACAAGAGGTTGACAAGCAAGCGCGTGCCTTACCGCGAGTGGACATTGTGCGAGAGAGCGTGTCACGAAGTCTGATCGTGAAGACGTCAGGACCGGAAGAAGCGCTACAGTTTTCAAATGCGTACGCGCCCGAGCATCTCATCTTGCATTTGCAGGATGCCTCTGCCTGGGTGGAACGTGTGAAGAATGCTGGAAGTGTGTTCGTTGGACCTTATTCCCCTGAAAGGTTGCTTTTCAAGTCAGCTGATACGCACATGAGCATAACTGATATAAACTTGGCAGTTGTGGCGACTACGCCTCAGGAACAAACCACACGCTTCCTACGAATGGATATGCTCGTCAATTCAGTGGTGTGAACACATTGTCCTTCCTGAAGCATATCACTTCACAGGAGATTACCATGGAGGGATTGCAAAAACTGGGCCCAATCGTTGCGACATTAGCGGACTGCGAGGGGCTACAGGCTCATGCAAATGCTGTTCGGATACGGCTAGGTAATTCCTGAAAACTTGGGCATCCAGTACCAATTGTGCTGCAAGCACGCCTCAGTGTATCTCTAGATATTCAATGCACGGCGGTGACGTCTATTATCAACTATCATTAACCTACTCCGGGTAACAGAGCAACAAACAAATGGGACTACGAGGTTTGCGTACGTGCTAGTTAGTCCTGTAGAGTGCACGTTTGGCGACCTTGACGATAAGTGGTGTGTCAGGGAAAGAGAGATCTTCCAAGTTTTTGGCGTACTGAGAAAATATAAATATTAGTCGAAGCGCAGCCATATCAGCACACAGAACGCACAGGTGTTGGCACATCAGCGCCGGTGATCCGCTCAACGGGTGCATCAAGGTAGTCAAAGGCTTCACTCTCCACTATTTGAGCGCAAATTTCGCTTCCGACACCAAAAGCAGGGAAACCACCTTCGACGATAAGTAGTCTAGAAAAGTGGTAAGAACACGCAAGCAAGTGATACGCTAATTCAAGGCGACTTGCCGGTTCGTCTTTTTGACCGATGCTTTGATGGTATCGATGTCGAGAGGGCGAATACTACGGAGGTTGATGACCTCTGCTTTGATACCTTCCTTGGCTAGGATTTCCGCGGCCTCCAAGCTGTGGGTGACCATCTTACTGTGTGCGACAATGGTAACATCGGATCCTTCGCGTTCAACTTTGGCCTTTCCGATAGGGAGAAGGAAGTTGTCGGACATGGCGTCTGCCGACATGGGGAAGGTAACACCGTACATCATCTCGTTCTCAAGGAAGACGACTGGATTGGGATCCCGGATGGCAGACTGTAGAACATGAGGATGCGTATCAGGGAGTAGCATGATGCGTACCTTGAGAAGGCCCTTACAGTCCTCGGCATTCCATGGGCTGACGACCTTGAGACCGGGAATTGAGCCATACCATGCCGCATAGTCCTGTGAATGTTGTGCAGCAACACCAGCGGCGGCACCGTTGGGACCACGGAACACGACGGGACATGGGACGTTTCCGCCGGACATGTAGTATGTTTTACCAGCGGAGTTGACGATTTGATCGATAGCTTGCATTGCAAAGTTGAAGGTCATGAACTCGCAGCTGTGGAGAAGGCAGGGTAAGGAAGAGAAAGACGTGGTAAGTGGGGTACATGCATTGGTCGGAGGCCAGCGAGTGCAGCGCCGACGGCAAGGCCAGCAAAACCCATCTCGGTGATGGGAGTGTCAACGACACGCTTCTCACCAAACTTGTCCAAAAGGCCCTTGGTGACCTGGGATGGGGACGGTGAGCGGTAGACACGTGGGTATGAAGAGGCAGGTACCTTGTATGCGCCATTATACCGAGCGACTTCCTCGCCCAAAACGAAAACGGATTCGTCGCGCAACATTTCTTCCTCCATCGCCACGTTGAGAGCGTCCCGAACGGTCATCTGTGGGCAAGTTGAGTTGTGCAACGTATGTATTTGGGGAGTGTGCAGACCGAGTTTTCGGACTGGGTTGCATAACTGCGGGCGAGGGCGACACCAGAGCGTGCGTTGACGAGAGCGGGGGCGAGGCGGGAGAAAGCGGCGCGGACGAGAGGCATTTGGAGGTGGTGGTGGAAGTGGTGGAAGAAGCGGCGTGTGCGCTTGCAAATTTGGGACGCGGACGGACACGGATCCGACCACGCTCCATGTCCCGACCGCTCGTCCTCGTCACAGGCGCATCCAAGTATTTCTTTTACTCATCCTCGTAACTGGGCTCAACTGACGACCACCAGAGGTATCGGTCTCGCCGTCGTCACATCTCTCCTCAAAGACCACAACGCCAACGTCGTCGCGCTCGCACGTTCCAGGACCGCCGAACTGACCCATCTCATCGAGGCCCATCCTACATCTCTCCTTGCCATCTCGTGTGACGTGTGAGTCTGTCTGTCCCCGCCTTGTCGTCCCCGATATGGAACACCCTACAGTACAGATGAGCCCGGCCAGGCGCGAGCATTCAGCCAGGCAATGGACACATTTGGTCCCGTCCTCGACGGCATGATCCTGAATGCTGGCACACTCCAGCCCCTGGCGCGGATTGGCGATTCCTCCGTGCCGCTCGACGCCTGGAAACATCACTTTGATGTCAATTTCTTCTCGCTCCTCAGCGCTCTCAGGGTTGCCCTTCCAGCCTTGCGCGCCAGCCCCAACACCGGTCGAGTTATATTCGTCAGCTCAGGTGCGGCGACGGGAAGCACACCAGCTTGGGCACCCTACAACGCAGCCAAGGCCGCCATGAACAGTTTGGCAAGGTACTCCCATTTCCCATCTCGGTCACCCGAAGTCTGATAGATCAATCGACAGAACCTTGGCCAAGGAAGAGCCTGCCCTTGTTTCGCTGGCGATTGCTCCGGGAAAGGTCGACACAGCTGTGCGTTATCCACACTCATCCCCCCCCTCGAACGTGCATTCCGAGACCCACTTACAGATGCAAGAAGCCCTCAGGGACACCGCTGCTCCTCACATGGATCCATCTGACCTCAAGGTATTCCTCGATGCTCATCGAGACGGAGCTCTGGTGAACCCATTGGACGTTGGTTATGTGATTGCAAATCTCTCTCTCCGGGCACCGCTCAGCCTCAGTGGTTCCTTCGTACGGTACAACGACCAATATTGTAAAGAATTTGCGAGGAAATAATCCGTCTTTTTTCTTCTATCGGAGCCGAATGCGAAGCTGGCAATTGGTGCCGAAGGAATCATCGAAGAAGTCGTCTATTGGAACCAACCGTAGTTTATATCATTTCATTTCCTGCAGAGACGCCATCGCTACCATGACCCAACGACGCGCGAGCGTTGACAGCTCCACATCCCCCACCTCCCGGTTCCATGACCCAAAGATCATTGACGTGCATCACCACGTTTTCCTCGATGCCCAGAAAAAAGCCAATAAAAATACGCTTGTCGGTTGGATCACCCCCCCAGAACACCTTCCCTGGCGACCATCACTAGCCATCTCGGCCATGGATGCGATGGGTATCCAAACCGCAATCCTTTCACCACCTCCTGTTGCCGCCACAAATAGAACTGAAGTAAGGGCCATGAACATTTACTTGTCACAGCTTCGCGCAGCATACCCCGCAAGGTTTGGTTTCCTCGCCGGACTTCCCACCCTGAGCGATGTACAAGGTTCAGATACTTTGGAGCAATCACTGTGATTACCTCCCCCTGATGATCGTTCCATAGGTGCACTCAGTGAAATTGCATTTGCCATGGATCACCTGGGTGCCGATGGTTTCGCCCTTATTTCGTCCTACGGGACCGGAAACACGGCCAGTAAGATCTTCTAGATCGCTTGCCTTCGCTTGGCACTCACTTTCTGATAGAATACATTGCAGACGATCAATTCGACCCAATCTGGGACGAACTGAACAGGAGACACGCAGTCGTCTTCCTTCACGGTGCACAGACACCTTCATCAACGCCCTATCCTCATCCTTTCCTAGGGCTCCCTATAAGCGAGGCAAGTGTCCCCATCGATCGATCTTATACATCCATGAAAACTAAAACTCAACTTTGCACCCAAAAAGGTCCCGAATGAAACCTACAAGGCGGCCGCTCATCTGGTCATCACAGGCAAGAAACGGCGCTTTCACAACGTCAAGATCATTCTCGCACATCTAGGAGGCAGCACGCCCTTTCTGGCCCCCCGCGTGGCAGCCCTCTCACACTATATGGGGTGCCCACTTGCCCCTGAAGAGATTCTCCAAGATTTCAAAACGTTCTACTATGAAACGGCCCTCAGTTCGCATCCGACGACCCTTGCTGCGATAGACGCTTTTGTGCCAATGGACCGCATTATCTTTGGAAGTGACTATCCTGGTATCGTTTACTTCCATCTACAGCCTGAAGATCTGTGTATTGATTGCAAATCTTGAATGTCAGCGGTCAGCATTGTGACTTCGAACTGGTATACTAAACATCTCGAGGATCATTATACCGGCGAACCACCCAAGTTGGACTCCATTCTGCGAGACAATGCGCTCGCCCTCTTTCCGCGGCTCCGAGCGTAGACCAGAGCACGCTTGGTGCTGTTCCGTCCTCGACACTGCAGTAAACAGCGAGGACCATTTGGGGTTAGGCAGCACGGAGCATCCTAGAAGGCATGTATTGTGCGAGGTACAAATGACAGGATATGAGTGACAAATAAATGGGGAAATCTATTCACATATATTACGATTTGGGAAGGTGTCGTTAAAGCGTCTAGACACCAAGCCTGCAGGGCAACGCGTATCAGTCGCCACATCGTGGTGCATAGGCGCAGGGCGACGCTCACCTCCGCTTACTATGCTCGTAAACCAGGTAAGAGATTGACACTGACGGTACAACCTGTGCATGAAAGCTAGTCAGCGAGGGGTTCTTCCAGGCATCATGCAACAGGAACCTTGGCCAACGTCGGAAATAATCCACGGTAAAATCCTCTCCAGCCATCTCGCTGGTATGTCTTCTGGACTACGTCCCAAATACCCGCATAACGTTGTGGATGCCCCGGGGAACCTGAAGCTTGCAGTCGAGTGCGAACCAGGTTCAGGGGGTAAACGCTGACGGCACCGACACTTCCTGAGACGCTTCCAAAGGCGAGAAGAGCGAGGACACCGGGTTCGTCCAATGCAGTAGAACGTAGATATGCTAGCTTGAGCGCTTCGAATGTGCTCATGTCAATAGCAGAATATCTATCAATGGATGTGAAACAACATGGCGATATTTTTGATAGACGGCATACGGAAAAACTCCAACAAGACCGATCTATAGTCGATTTAGGAGAAATAATGCAAAGTAAAAGTGGAAGACTGACAGTGAGTCCACGATAGAATGCCCTGAACTTGCCCAGTTGCCAGACATGGTGCGCTGCACCTACTAAACTTCGCTTCTGCCCTGTTGTACTCATCATTTGAGTCTATGAAGAACTCAGTAACGAGACAAGTAAAAAAAAAGGTGAAGCAGCCCCAGACCTTTAATGTCTCAATGGGGTATATACCTACGTAGCCATGAGCGAGTGCATATTACAGCGGCTTGAAGCTTACTGAGTTGGCTGGTTAATCCACCGATGCCGCCTGATAAAAAGCGACTACTGCCACTTATGTCTCGAGGGTCTTCAACATGATCCCAGCATTTGGCAAACGTGCGTTTCTGTCCTCAAACACTGAGTACTGCACGCCAGACACGGACACATGAAGAGGACGAACAGCTGTCTCGTAAGTCATGAACTTTATGGCGGACTCTGGGAATATCTTCATTACAGAAAGTCCATTTCCCGTCCAAAATGCCAGAACACCGCCTTCAGCGTATATGCGTGCTACCGCACCACCCATAGCTTTCAAGCCGTTGACGCTGGGTTTAGGGCCCAGGGAGGTCCCTCCCATCTCAGGAGCACGTGTAATCAAGAAAACTTTGAGACGATCAAACGGAGCGGTACATGTCCTGGAAACTGCCCACAAAGACGAGCCCGTCAGTGGATATCACTCGTGTACAGCAACGCCTCACCTGCGCCCGCTATACCACCTGCCAAGAGAAACTTGACTGCCATGTGGCCCTGTAGCCAATCATGGTGTTCCTCCGGCTCATCCTCAAGCCCGCCTTTGTGGTTCACGGGAGTCTGCTGCATCACAGGGATTCGTAGTGACGCCACGGCTGCTGGCTTGTCTTCAGCACTCAGACTAACATCACCTTGCATACGTCAAAGGGGTTCATGGGTGGAGTACAAAAGTAAATGACAAGGCGACAGACCTTCCATTGTCACCCTGGCTGGTCCCCTTGCGTCATCTCCCATGAACTTCTTCACCTCGTAGTACCGGTAGATCTCGGGGGTCGATGCTTTCCGAGGGAGGAGTAATAGGAAATCTCGAAACTGCGGGAAATTGATAACATGAGAGTTGGGTGATTGTGTCACAGATGTAATGAATTCCGCCAAGGCAGTGGGCGAGAGGGTGATCCCTTGAGACGCATTGAATATCTGGGCAACGTGTAGCATCGAGGCAACCTACCGGCATCCTTGAATGCGAGCCGGAGTTCCTCCGGGTCCAGATGACCGTTTCCGTCCAGATCGAGCTCATCGTGGAAGATGCACCACAGCTCTAACAAGGGATCCATGAGGAAGGGACAGCAAGGAGATTCAATTTTCGACCATCACTGACCAGCCTCCTTTGTTTCCGCATAATTCCGGAAGTTCGGCCAGGGTATGTGGGTCGGTCTCTGACTGTAAATATGGCCACCACACCGCCGCAACAACTCGTCTTCATAGACTCTCCGCATGTTCTCTGCCTTTTCTGGTGTTAGTAACTCGCCAAGTGAGATTCCCAGAGTGGCCGCGGCTTCCGAGCCCTGAAAGTGTGTTTTGGGAAGGCATCGCCAAAGTTCGTGGAGTCGCCGTTCCCGGGTTTCTTGTCCCTCTCGTTCCCGTAACTGGAGAAGGCTGTGGGGGGTAGGATGATACAGTAGGGGGTCGGACCTAAGTCGCGGAATGAATGGGCGATCCCGAACGCCAGTGAGACATGCTTCGTAAAATTCACGCCCTGTAGGATGGGGGCGCGAAGAAGACGCAACCTCCGACATGGAATGAAAGGTCTAACCTGCGACTCCGAATTATCAGTCTGAGAGACAGGGAATATCAAAAGAGCATCGTCGGGCGGAGTGCTGCTTCAACGAGGTTCGAGTCGTCTACAATGTTTGTGACTGCTTACGATTACCTCCACACGGTAATCTAGGTAAAGTGCTAGACCGAGACCTAACCATAGTTTATGTAAATAACTACATTGTCTTTGTCCTCCCGCAGATTACAAGAAGCGTCACCACCCAAGCTTGGAAGTAGCTGTGGTCAAAGTACAGTATTGCTTATGCTCTGATACGATCTAGCTTCACAGTCCTGTGGCCAAAACAGAAGGTACCACACTATGTCACCGACACAAGAATGCGGATACGACCAGCGATCCGATACGTTGCAGCCCCTGTGCCAGCGCTCGGCGAAGTGCTCTAGGCTTCGGGTTTTGTGAAATAATCGGTGGAGACACTTCGACCTTGGTTCGCACATACTCGAGCGATGTATCCCTCTTGGGGGGTTCCATTTTGATCGGCACCCCGTAACCGGTACGAGGTGTATTTTCCGGGTATTTTTCAGAGTATATCGTCAACGGTGGGGTAGTACGCGCCGGTGTGCAACTCGAAGCCAGTGTAGATGAATATTCGGAATGCGATGCCCCCCTTTTGTGGCTGGTGAGCGAACACTCGTATGTCGATAACGATGATGGAGGGGTAGGGAGCTTGCGCGGACCAAAGAAGGGTCGCGTAGCCTCAGGTCTGACTACCGGTACTGTTTGCTTTACCTCACGGGTTTCCAGCACCGTGTCATCCTGCACTGGGATTTCGGGTAACGGCCGGGAAACACGTGGCGGCGTCGGCAGCGGTGGGGGTGGAAGAGGTGGAGAAGGTAGAGGCGGTGTAGGCAAAGGTGGTGCTGGTAATGGTGGAGAGTGACGCGACTGCAATAAAATAGTCAGAAAAATAAAATAAGAAGAATAAGGAACACACAATGTGCGTTATCGCGACCGGCGAGTCACCCTGCGAGACAGATTCAGCTGACCGCGATTTCTGACGCGGAAGCGGAGGTGTTGGGGGACGATATTCCTACCAGGAGTTTGAATTCCAATCGCAATCCCACCGGCACAAGTCACTTACTGCCTGTGGCTTGCGTTTGCCTCCCGGCCGTACCCAGGGTGTGGGAGAATGGGGACGAGATAATGGATCCCCGTCGTAACTTTCTGATGGGGAAGGTGGAGCAAACGTGTAGCTCCTCGACATCTCAAACTCCTGTGACTATGTGAGCATTGCCAGATTGGTAACTTTGCTGAGCGCCGCTGCCCACCGTGCTGGCTGGAGACTGCCGCAATGACTCTGCTTCGCCGTCGAGGTCAGTTGAAGGTCCTTCATGGGTCGAAAAATCAACTACTGTGTTAATGGTAGGCAGTGTTGACCGCCGCTCTCTGGAGACCACCCTGTCAATCACGTCCTTCCAGTCATTCGGGAGCTACTTGGTACTCCATAAGCGCCATTTTTCACGAAATGTGCGGATTGCTCACCGGTGGCCTGTCAGTCTGTATAGGAGAGGGTGAGGAAACCGAAGAGAGAGAGATTTGCCTAAAAGGTGCCCCTGGAGATGAGGGAGGAGAAGGCGGCGGTGAGGGTATGAATTTTGGGACAGGTTTCCTGTGGCTCATCGAGCGCACAGGTTCCACTTGAGACATGGGTAGTGATGTGTTTCTCAGAAATGTAAGAACGACTGGGCGCCAAACAATAGGACCACTAGTTTGGGGCGGGGCGACTGTTCGCTGGGAGCGCAGCTGGGTGGTCAGAAATGAGAGGACGGAGTATTATAAGTGAGTAATGAATGGAACGGCGTGAGTAGACTCATATAGGGAAGGGGAGGGGCATGCTTCAAGCTGTACACAGGCAGTAGTCGTTGAGGAAACCTGCCTTGAGCTCAACAGCCACGTTGGGGGCAGGATGCTCATGAATGGGACAGCACGACTCACCTCATGTTTTCCATAAATGTGCAGTGCTTGCGAACAGCCGCGAGGTGGTCCATGATCACGACAAATGCGTACCTTTGAATATAGAGCGGGCATCCCTCTCGACTACGTCACCACCATGGCAACCTACATAAATCAATGGTGCAAGTCGAGAGTTTGACTCCATTATGTTTTTTTTTTGATAAGCGATTGTTCAAGCGACGATTGTGATCCCTGATCAGCCCCGGCTCTCGCGGACAACCCTGTATGTGAAACCGAGCATTGCCTTGGGTTAAGAAGTCAAGGTGGGTGGTTCCAGATATGGAATGTTCTGTAGAATGAAACCACACACAACACCGCCCCAAGTGAGAATCATAGCGATGCCGCGGTACTGCCAGTGGTCACCCAGTGATCGCAAACAGACGCTTGTATACATTTCTCGAGAAATCATGTATGAAGCCAGAGAACGGGTGTGTAAAATATATGTGCATACAATTTGTTGAATGGCGTAAGATCAAGATAAATGACTCGGAGACTAAATGGAGTGCAAGATCAGTGGGTGGGTAATCACATATCAGGGGTATCTGTATCTTTTCGTCGTGAGCGTGGAGAGGTGAGAGAGGCACCAAGTGGTTCCAGGTACGTGAGAAGATCATGCATGATATTACGGGAAGTCAGACTGTATGTTGTTAAATAAATCAGCAGGAACGACCGAGGCCCAAAGCAGGGAGAAATGAAGCATCATTAAGGCAACGAAGCCTTTTCATGGACGAGATCATCGAATCTTTTCATATCCTGATTGTGAGATCGAGAGTGCGTGCGCATCTTCGTCTTCCAGTCGCGAACCCAACGGGATAGCCGTTCGTTTCCGACGGAGTGGGGAGCAGCCGAGGGTGAATGTGATTTTTTCGATATGAGGGCACGTAACCTCTCTCTGCCCAGAATAGGGGCCAGGGACAAGAAAGACAGGAACACGAGTTTCAGGATGATTTCGGGAGAAGTCAACAGGGAAGAAACAGTCTGGTGATCTTGCGAAGGTGCCGATGCGACAGTCTGAAGAATGTCACCGATCTAGCAAGGGGTAAGACACACGCCAAGACTGATATCGGAGGCGCATACCTGACACGTGACCGCTGTCCACGGAAGACCGCCAATGAATGCACCCAGAAAGCAATCGGTCAGTGGTACACCGCAGACACCGCATGCAATGTTAATTCCCGACCAGGGTACGACTCCAATGAGACGCAGTACTGACAAACGAACCCAAGCCGGTGATCTCGGCGCCGACCCGGCGGCCAAGTCTGTTTCACCTTCCAAGGCGTTTCGGGTCATGTCCAGTGCACGCGGAAAGAGTCGACTGAGAGTTGGTGCCAGAGGTGCACTGAGGGCGGTAGCGAAGACGGAACCGACGGTAGTCAAAAAGGTCAACAGCAAGGTGGCCAACAGGGGATGAAAGAGAGCGCCAGCTAGGACATTCTATATGAGAGCCAATCAGACGGGTACATTCACAGGATTCGTTTCGAGGCTGACCCAAATGACGCTGCCAGGTATGGACCAGGCATGTTTCCAGGCTGCAGTGATGGAAAGCACACCAACAACGTGTGCAAACGGCCCAGGGCCAAGTTGAGAGTACTTTTGGAGCTCTCTACCAAGTTCAGCGAGTTCGGCAAGTGTTCGAGGCCACGTGACTGAGATGGGGAGAGAGTAAAGAGACAAAAACACAAAGGAGGTAGAGAGGGGGAAAAGAAGCATGACTAATAGGATTGGTGCGTGCGCCTGACAAAGCGCCGTCAGTTTTTTGGAAAACGAGATGAGGAGAACGCGTCACTGACCGCAGGGTGAAAGGGGTGCCAACGATGTGAACTGGCATCTTTCTCGTTCAGGATGTCACTAAACGTGGTCTGTGACGAGGCTGAAAGGGGAAGAACGAGGTCGACGTTGCTGGAGTGTGGAGATGAGGGGGATGAACAGTCAGAAGGGTGCAACTTGGGCACATGAAGAAATTCAAGACACTTTGCAGCGATCAGAGAAAGCATGGAAGGCTGAGGGGTGTTCGCGGAAGGAGAAGGAGGGCTCTGTACGAGGGGGAGGGCGGTGTTGTGTTGAACGGGGAGGACGAGCGAAGAGGAGCGACGCCTTCCGAGTGTGTTTATTGACAAGTGTGGACGTACGCAGGTGGAAGAAGCACGGCTTCGATTGGGAGGGGGAACAACCAAGGCCATGATGTCAGGCTGGGTATAATATGCGGACGACAATGAACCTGTGTCGAACCAAATCCGCATCAAAAATCGGACTGCCAACGTAATGACATCTTTGCAGTCTACTTCGGCTACTCGGCATGTTCGGCACCAACGTCAGCCACATAACAAATCACATTCGTAATCAGTGTGCCCGCCGACTCTCCTGAATGACCGCTCCGAGCTCCTCCAACTTGCGCTTCGACCGCAACAACGTACCGAGCTGTCCGACCATCAGCCCATCAAACATACTCGAGTGCCCATGACTTACCCGTTTCTTGGTCAACTTGCGTGCCTTTTTGTCCTGCAAACCATGTAAATATCCGTTGATCCTGTGCTTGATCGTGACGCATACCTTGGAGTTCCTCAGCAACTCCAACACTCGTCGTTCATACGGGGAGAATCCCGCCACCTCGCGAATAACAGACCGCACAAACTTGTTTTTGGTGGACTGCACGCCCTTGCGCTGACTGGGGCGAGAAGTCTTGGGGAGGGCCGTGGTGGGGTGGCCCTTGTTGAGGCCATAGCGAACGTCTGATCGACAGAAAGATCAGCCACTTTTCCCGAGTACCGCTGGCGAACTCACTGCTTCGGGACATGATCTTGACGGTCTTTGAGGATATGCTGTTCGACGGAGAGTGGCGCTGGCGTGAGCATCGTGGCTGTGACGGTGGCTTGCACCTGTACAGTTTTTCTTCCACGCCTAGGATTTCCAATATTGGTAAACCCCTCAAACATTTATTCTACGAAACTAATTTCGCGACAAAACTCGACAACTAGATTGTATATCATCTTCTAACTATCCTCACCCTGCCCGTGCCATTCGCATAGACAGCGAGGTCATCTTGACCCTTTGATACCGAACCGGGAGTAGGCGATGTACGCGCAGAGGATGGTAGGTGGATCGGTGTGGGAGGCCGGAGCAAATCGACGGACTGCTCACCTCGCACATGATGTCTTCGCGTTCCACCTTCTTCCTCCTCCTCTTCCTCCTCCTCCTCATCTTCATCATCTACAATATCCTGTAATCATCGTACCACAGTGAGCAGGATCGGCATGGATTTAAAAAAGCCTTACCGGGTCAAAGTCTTCCATTTGCTTGTCGCCCTCCTCCTCTTCATCCACGTCACCATATTCCTCATCATCTATCCATCGTCCCCGCCAGTCCACCATGTCCAATTGCTCCGGGCTCTGAGGTCTCAAACGCAACCACTGCATCCGTGGCCCAGACTTTGCCCGCTCACTCACTTTGAACCCGTATATTCGTGGCTCATAAACACGCCCCTCTGGTCTCTTTTGCCCTCCATGGGGATTGGGATTGATGAAAGGCGACCGCTGCGAGCTATTACCAGAATCCGGAGACCGTCCAGGGGATAGTGACGATTCCGTCGACGACGACGGTTTCCAAAACGGCGCGGGAGCAAGCTCACGGTAGCTCTGAAAAAATAAATGTGCGAATGTAGTACCAAAGAATGCCCCTACATCCCTCAAACACGTATCAGTTCTCGGGATTCGCCAGGGGGAAGCAAAGGACTCGAACCATCGACTCCCTGAAAGCGGCTGCTCGGAGGACTGTATATATCATTACAGTTTGGGCAGTAAAGTTTGACCGTATCGATCCCAGGAAGATCGGAGCGACCACATGGCACCACATTGCATCCCATGCAGTAGACCCGTGGGCAGACACCAAATGCAGCATTTTCATACTTGTCGACCTGAAAGGGGTATGAGATGATGAAAGATCAGATAGGTGGTAGAAGCAAACCATGGACTGCAGACCGGCTCGTGTCAGGATATAGCGCTGATGCACGAGGCCGTATAACAGCTCGGCCGATGCTTCCACAATTGAAACATCCGGAATTTTCGACGTGTCTTCGTCTGCATCGCATCATAAATGAGTAAAAAGTTCCCATGGGCCAAGGGCAGACATACCTGGCTCGACGTCCAACACCATCTCCATCGCCTCCTTCCAGAAGGGTACCATGGTGTTCAAGCCCGTCAGGTTAAAATCGTCTTCGATAAAGTCTTCCGACACTTCGCAAAAGTACTCGTGGCCGGGTAGAGAACAAAACCAACTGATCCACGTGAGCGTGGAAGTGGGGGTAGAAGACGCTAGTGAGGCCATGAGTGCAATGAGTCAGTGGCAATGCCCAGCATGAAACTCACTGTACCCCTCCTCTACTTCATCCATGATTTCGTCTGCCTCACCAATCCCGCTCACAGCCTCCTCATCGAGTTCGACCTGATCCTCGACCTGCTCCTGGCGCGACATGGAGAGTTGCACAGCTCAGTCAGGCTGGCGTTGAAGCACCCGTCATTCCTCGATCGGGTAACCGTGGATAAATTCAGACTCCGATACCTGTACTTTTGGTGGCGCAGCAAAGATAGATACGAAAAACCCATCTAATAATGCACCTCACTGGAAACTGCACATCAACTGCTCGCTGACGTGGCCTGCCCAGAATGAGGATCCCATGATGACAAGGAGCAGGAGTTGCCCAACCACCCAGCTCAGAATCACGTAAAACGACGCCTTTCGCCCACCTAGAGCAACTACTTCTGCCGCAAACGTGCTCACTGTTGTGAGACACCCACAGTACCCGTCGCCCAGGCCCTGTAGCAAGGAGCATGCGTTAGGGGAAACGGAAGGCACGCCCTGCAGAACGTGGAACACGCCGAGAAGCGCGGTGCCTAGTGCATTTGCAGTGAAAGTGCCCAAAGGGAAGGGTTTGATTCGCGAGTTTAGATTGATTGAAAGTAGGTATCTCGTCAACGTTCCTGGGTAAGAGAACATGAGGGCCGCAGTCGCTTGATGTCGGTAATTTGCAGGCAAGCGGAAATACGCGGGCAAGGTGGCAGCGTATGTCAAGATAGATAAGACGGTGAGGCAGTAGCGCACATTTCTCTTGGGTGGACTCAGGGATGGGAGGTACGGTAAGATCGAGCCGGAGATGTACACCCCGAACATGAGAGAGGCCAGCGATAACGAGAGGGTGACCCATGTTTGAGTAAGGCCGTCTATAAACTAAGGGACATGATGTGAGGCGAGGGGCTCGGTAAAGGGAAAAGACTTGCATCTTTGAGCCCTGCCCTGTGAAACTGTCCAGAATTGACCCAAGAGTCGAATACGTCCACCTGCCAGCCAGAAAACGTGGTCAAGGATCCACACAATCCTGATATGGCTAGGACTCAGCAAGATAGCGTGGCCAAGCAAAGCGCAGTCAATCTGACCTGTTGTCACGGCTGTATACAGAGGACCATAACTTGAAGGGACTGGGTAACAGATTGCAACCTTAACATAGAAAGCATGCTCACAAATTACCGAATGAGGGCTTCATGCCCAGGGAAATTCCCATGATGAAGCAGCCAGTGGCCTGGACATAAGCCAATGGGAAAACGCTCTGAGCATCATATGTCATCAAAGCTTGCAGGCCAAGCCTGGCAAGTACGCCGAATATGGAAGCGGGCATAAGAAGGGCGAGGACATGGATGGAATACGGGCGATATATTTTAGCGGGAGGTAAATCTTCGACCTCATCGGGGGGACGGTCTATGGTCGTCAAAGAACCCGCAGAGGCTACCGTACGATGGCTGGCGATGATAGAGCCGACATCGTGGTGACGCTGTGTCTTGTCACTCACCGGGAAAGTCGCAGATCGGGGATTTGAAGGATTGATGGGCTCTCCCTCGTGAGTTGTCGGCGTCGCCTCCTCGTCCATGGGGAAATCTCACTCAAAACTTGGTATCTTCCCAAGATGAGGTGGTATTTATTTGGCCATCCACGGCTATCGGACAAGCTCAGGCAAACACATTATCCGATCAGAAAAAACAAAGTAGATACTTACTAGACTCGAATACGACGAATGAGACGGAATGGCAAGAAGCAGCGTCAGCCTCAAATACGACCTGTCAAGTGAATATGATAGCCAAGCAAAGTCGTGAGTCACATGACCGATCATCATACTGCGGCGACGAGTACATTGTCGTACAGCACCACCTCAACATGAGTAACATGGAGAGTCAGTATACTCCACACGATCAACCATGGTCCGTCTAACACACCCACAGAGACCTTATTTCAACTCAAAGTTTGCCTGCCATCATGTCCATGCGAGATCCACTCTGATCCTGTATCACACAGTTCACTGCAAAGACGCTGAACAGACAAGCAAAGAAGGCTCAGAAAGACGAGACTGCGGAAAAGGCGAGGCTAAAGAAGGTCTGTTTAGCCTGGCGTTCACTCTGCACCAAGTGATTTCGATCTGTAACAGGCGCTCCAACAAGGCAATAATGACGGCGCACGAATATACGCTTCCAACGCAATCCGGAAGAAATCGGAATCCTTGAATTTACTCCGTCTAGCAAGCCGTATCGATGCAGTCGCGAGCAGGGTGGAGACTGCAGTCACGATGAGACAGGTGACGGGCAACATGACTTCCGTAGTCAAAGGAATGGACAGAGCGATGGAAAGCATGAACCTGGAGAAGGTGCGTCACAGGGTGTGATGTTTGAGAAACTATTCATCGATTTCCAAGATCTCGCTCGTGATGGACAAATTCGAGACCCAATTCTCGGATCTGGATGTACAGACGTCCTACATGGAAGATGCCATGTCCAGCACGACCGCCGTCTCCACACCGCAAGATCAAATAGATCAGCTCATGCGGCAGACAGCAGAAGAAGCAAACATAGAGTTACAACACGATCTCGCTGCCAAGGACCTCTCCGGTGTTGTTCTTGATTTACCCAAAGGCGAGACTATCCGCGAGGAGGACGATAAATTGGCGGAAAGACTGAGAGCCCTTCGACCTTCGACATAGTGGTGGCACATTCCAGTACTTTAAACTTGATTTGTATTGACACTGCAGAGCACAAGAAGTAACATTAAAGCACTAGGCTGGCCAGCTATACAGCTAAGCTTTAAAAAACGAGCGACTGGCTTGCTACCAACAGATAGAGCAAGTAATAAAAACCGATACCAGTATGCGTGAAGTCACGAACAAGACATACTGTTAGATAGCGAAAAATTACCCAGAAAAACCAAGAACAAAAGTCAGCTGCACGTGCACACAAGATCGTCCATGATATCATTTACATCACCCACTGTGATTCTCGACGAAGACGGTAAACTCAGTCATGAGTTTGTTTCTCTCTCGCTCGCTGAGACCAGAATCTACGAGGAGCTTCTCAACACGGACTAGCAGCCCAGAAGGACCCTCGAGCGGAATCATATGCGCATCAAAGCGGTGGACGTCTAAAGATCTTGTATTAGGTGAACGAGAGGCGTAGACAGGGATGCTCACATTCTTTAAAAGTCTGAAATCGGGGCTCGGATAGTATACTTTCAAACACCATGGTGACGTTGGACCCGTTGACCTTGGTTTTCGCCTTTTCCCGCGCCAACATCAGTCCCGGCATAAGGACCTCTTCACGTAGACGTGAAGGTGCCCAAGAGAGTCCCAAACCAAGGTCAAGGGAGCGCCCTTTTCCTTTGGATTTAGGTGGACTAGGCTTTGAATAACCTTGATCGACGCGACCCGATGTATTGTTCTGCTTCACTCGAGCATCAAAGATGGTGTGCAATGGTATCGTGGGTCGAGGACTGGACATGTGTCCTTCATTTTGATTTGGCGCGATAGGCAAATTAAAATTTCGAAGATTCGGAGAGCTAGGCACCGAAGAAGGATGCTCAAACGCGAATGTGGTATGCGAAGTGCGTAGAATACGCCTGGCAGAGGCGCGACCCCAGCTAGAGGATTGTCCTGGAGGAGTGTTACTCCCGATACCTTTGCCGGTCGAGGTTGTTTGGACGGATACGGACGAGAAGGAGAGAACCGATGTGTCACCTGTATGAACTGGTTTTATTTGAGACCACATGGGTGACTCTGGCTGTCCAGGATGGTGCGCAGCCGGAGCAGAGTTCTCTGAGATGGTCCGCTCGAATGAGTGAAGACGAGATTTTGAATTATCCATTGGGCTTCGATCGACAGTAGAGCTACTCCTGTTGAGCGCGGAAACTGGACGCTCGAAATCAAAACTGCCAAGTTTGCACCGGTGATTCGTCATGTTGCGCACGGGACCAGTGACGGTGGAGACAGGTGTCCTGTGGGGGGATGCATCAGAAGAGCCGGCGGGTGGTTGCCTGCTCGACTTTTGTGCATTACTGTCTTTTGTTTTGGACGCGTCTTTACCGCCAAAAATTCTAGGAGCGAAACGTCGCCTGGATGGCTGTGGGTCTGTGAGAGAGCGAGAAGTTGAGACAAGGACATGTTCCTGGTGGGCAATGGTGACCGCCTTGGGTTTGGCGATCTCGACGGGGGAAGGTCTCGATGAAACGGCGACTTCGCCTGGGCGTTGTGGGGTTGGGGGGGTATGAATGATGCGGGGTATCACGGGTAAGCGATGCGGTGAGAGAAAAGGATGTTTGATCTCTGCCGATGATGCCGAATCTACGATGGGATGACGAGATTGGGAGGGTGTGTGATGGTGGGATATGGGAGAAGGATCTGTGGGAAGTGATTTGGAAGTGGAAACGAAGGAGGGACGCAAGTCGGCAAGGGGACCGCGCGAGTCCGTAAAGAGTTTTTCTCTTTCCTTGCCCTTGTTACGTCCTGTGTCGGAAGTGCCGTTGTGGACAGTCCGATGGGGTGGTTCTTCGGAAAGGGCGACTGCACTGTCATGGGGGGGACGCTCAGAACCGACAGAGTGTCTTCGACCATGGCCGCGAGTGGATTGGTGGGGCAGAGGCAGATTGGTGGACGATGATTTGGGTGTGCTGCGCTGGGAACTGCCGAGACCAAAAGATCGGCGACGAGGGCTGGCGGACAAGGGGAGTGGACTGGATGGGACGGGGATGGCGTAGGGTGATTTTGAGGGGGTGTCGTCGAGAGACTTTGGGGTCGTTGGGCGAGAAGTTAATCTGAACGAGCGTTTTCGAGAGGAATGGATGTGTTCTGAAGAGGCATTTCTGTTGGACGAGGACGACTGTTGTGGGGCAGAGGCAGAGGATGATCTGCGAGAGAACGAGATTCCGAAAAGGGAGAATTTTTGGCGGGTGGAGGAGGAGGGTGTGTCTGAGCGAGGAAAGTGGTGGTCCTGGACGGTGTCGGTGGACGCTGGAATGAACGTGTACAGCCTGTTCTGCACGGCATCGGATGGGAGCGGGGTGATGGTCGAGTGCGTCGCGGTGGTCGTGGATGAGACGGGGCGGTTGTTGTGACGGAGCATGTCCAAGAGAGAGTGCGGGTCACGGGACCACCCCCCTTGCCATGCTCCGTCGACCACTCCTCCGCTTGTCGTCGTCCTGTGCGCCGTCCTTTCCCTGCGTCGACGCACACGCGCAACGAGCCTCGCGCATCACTCCTGGTCCTGAGCCACCCTACGCTCGACCGAGTCCCCTCTCATACACCGTCTACCACCACCCCCACCCACTCCCGCTCACCTACGCTACGCCCCTCCCCTCCTTCGACATCGCATACGAGTCTTGGGGCACTCTCTCCCCATCCAGGGATAACGTCATCCTTCTCCACACCGGCCTCTCTGCCTCCTCCCATGCCGCTTCCACGCCATTGAATCCCGCCCCAGGCTGGTGGGAAAAGTTCATCGGTCCTGGAAAGGCCCTCGACACCAACAACTTCTTCATCATCTGCACAAACGTCCTCGGCGGCTGTTACGGATCCACCGGCCCATCCTCCATCGATCCCTCCACCGGCCAACACTTTGCAACACGCTTCCCGATCCTCTCCATCTTCGACATGGTCAAGGCCCAGTTCAAACTACTCGACTCTTTCGCAATCGATCGTCTCTACGCCAGTGTCGGCTCTTCCATGGGCGCAATGCAGAGCCTCGCCGCTGGCTGGCTCTTTCCCGACCGTGTCCAAAAAATCGTCAGTATCAGCGGCACGGCAAGAAGCAGCCCCGGAAGCATAGCAATGCGTCATGCCCAGAGAAGTGGTCCGTACCTTGTTCAACTCCGCCCCCATCCCCTCATCTCTCCCCAGTCCTCATGGCAGATCCCAACTGGAACAATGGCTTCTATTACGACGCATTGCCCCCTCACACAGGGATGAAACTCGCTCGTCGTCAGTGATCTCCTTTTCTATCCCATAACGCCTTGATCTCGTCCAACACCAGAGATTGCCACCATCACTTACCGCTCTGGTCCGGAATGGGACCTACGCTTTGGCCGCAAGTTACACAACCAAGACACGTCCTCACCCCGGTCCCCTACACTCTGTCCAGATTTCCTCATCGAAACCTACCTTGACCATCAGGTGCACTTTTGTCCCTCTTCTCCCCTCACTATCTCTGACTTACCTTGCTCTCACAGGGAGAGCAGTTTTGCTTAAAGTACGACGCCAACTCCCTCCTTTACATTTCAAAGGCAATGGACCTATTCGATCTCACCCTCCCTGCCCTCGATCAACTCGGCATGCATTCACCTTCCTCTCCCACCCCATCACACAGCACCCCCCACTCAAAGTCACACCCCCCACCAGCCAATCAACCTCCACACCTGCCCGAACTAGCCAAAGGCCTCAGTCCGCTCGCATCTACACCGATCCTTGTTTTGGGAGTTCAGAGCGATATCCTATTCCCAGTCGAGCAACAACGCGAACTGGTCGATGCCCTTCGAATGGCAGATAATACCCAAGTCAGTTACTTTGAACTTGGTGGCGTATGGGGTCACGACACCTTTTTGTAAGTGTTTTGCTTGCGAGCGAGTGGATCTCTCGATTATATACCGAGGCGGCGCCCTTCACCCGGTTTGATCCCATGACATTTAGCCGGGCTCTCTTCTTCCTTTCTCAGAATATGCTCCGACTTGTTACTACCGGAGGGAATAACGGCTGACCGTATCCATCTTTTCTCGCAGGCTTGATGTCCTCAACGTTGGCGGCGCCGTGAGGGGCTTCCTGTCATGACGAATCATGTCTGAGTTGTCATTAGGCTGAGATCTTTGAGCGTTGTATGAGTAGGTAGACATGGACATTGCAGCCTTATTTGATTGGTGCCTGATGTGACTTGAGGCGGGACCCGGCGGTTAGCGTCTCACATCCCTTCCGTCATGAACCGAATATTTGGCACGTCCACCGCCAAGAAACCCAAACCGACCCTCCAGGACGCAATTAATACAGTAGGCTTCAAGAACTTGCACTGGCATCGCTGACCATACTCTGACTCAGACAGATGCAAGGATAGCCTCGATCGAGGTCAACATCAAGAAACTCGATGGTGAACTGATGCGGTACAAGGAGCAGATGAGCAAACTCCGCAACGGTCCAGGCAAGGTAACGACGGGTCGTTCGCGACCGCGCATCTCTGTATACTCACGTCCACCAGAGGGCGATCGAACAACGTGCCCTTCGTGTCCTTCGACAAAAGAAGATGTACGAAGGCCAACTCGCTCAACTCGCTCAACAGACGTTTAACATGGAGTCCGCCGCGATCGCCACGGAGAACTTGAGGAACACGATGGCGACCGTGGACGCGATGAAACTTGCGAACAAGGAAATGAAGAAGCAGTATGGCAAGATCGATATCGACAAGATAGAAGTGCGTTGTGCATCCTACCGCATGACCGCTGTACCGACTCACTGGACGATAGAATATGCATTATGATATGGAGGAATTGCTGGAGCAAGCCAACGAGATACAGGAGTCTCTAGGGAGATCCTATGCAGTACCCGACGAGCTTGACGAAGCAGATCTGGAGGCTGGCATGTTATTTTCTCCGTGTTACTCCCTGTCACTCAAAGTTCTTGCAGAGTTGGACGCATTGCAGTTCGAGGAGGAGGAAGAGGGAACCTCATATCTTACGGACCTCAACAAGGTCCCAGACTTTGTAGACGAGCCACCGGTCGAGCTTAACGAGGTATGTCTTTTGTGTTTCATGATTGTGGCGGCAGCCTGTTGATGTTCCTCGTAACAGCCCAGTCACAAAGAAGCAGTCAAGTCGACGGGATGAGCACTGTTTCATCAGATGTAATATGAACTGTATTAGGTGAGATACCGCGATATTCACCCCGTGTCACCCATATCGCTTCACATCATCGCCGTCTGTGAACCAGTCATCGGCGATACGGGATTCCTCCGCAGTCGCAGTGTTGATGATGATGGATTTGCTCTGTGTATCTATAATTCTTGTCAGCCGTGTGCAGCTCCGGATATGTGCACGTACATGCTTCAAATGCCTCAAATCCGTTTTCCCGACCGATACCGCTTTCTTTCATGCCGCCCCTGTAACAAGTGGTGGTTCGTCCCGTGTGGACATGTTTCTTCGTGAACACGTACCAAGGAGAACTGGGATCGTTGCGATGGTGCGTATTTACCCACACAAGACCCGCCTCAATCAGGTCCGCAACGCGGTGTGCTCTTGATAGATCAGAACTCCATATCCCTGCACCCAAGCCATACTTGCATGCATTGGCAAGCGCCACACCTTCCTCCTCTTCCTAAAACGGACCACGATGTCAACCATCCCCCAAACTGTAGGGCGGCAGCTTACACGAAACTTCTTGACGACGACCACAGGGCCAAATATTTCTTCTTGCCACAATTCATCCTTTGTGTCCACATCTGTGATGACCGTTGGCGGATAGAAGCTTCCTCTGGAGAAGTCGAAATTATCGAGTTTCGACTTCCCCGTCATTCGTTCTCCGCCGGCGACGATTTCTCCGCTCTGGCGGCTTTCAACCATCCGCTCAATCCGCTCGAGATGTTGACGGGAAATGACGGATCCCATTGAGCATTCCGGATTCGAAGCTGAGAATGGCTGGTATCTCGGCGTGTTGCTCGACAGCAAATCTAGATAAGAAACGTACGATTCCCCATACGCTGTCGTATTCTCTCGACCTTGTCAAGAAATGCTTGCATGAACACATTATATATCTTTTCCTGAATAATTATCCGGGTTCCTGAAACGCATGTCTGTCCAGAGGCGATGAATGATGCAAAAGCGACGCCGTTCACCGCCGAGGCAAGATCTGCGTCATCAAACACAACGATTGGAGCCTGATCAAGGGATCAACTCGGAGTTCAAAGGAGCCTCGGAAAACTCACTTTTCCACCCAGCTCAGCTGTGAATGCAGCCAAGTTGGCACCAACAATAGCACCTAATGCACGTCCGGTGTGTGTGCCAGCCTTTATACGAGAGTTTCAGATTGGAGACGTGAAGGCATCGCCTGACCGCTTACCGTTATATCAACCTTTCGAACGAGCGGATGAGAGGCGAGTTGCTTCCCCGTGGTGTGTCCGTAACCAGGAAGAACAGTGAACACGCCGTCGGGTACTATGTCACGGTCGGCCCACTTGTCAGCAAAACGGTTCTAATCACCGACCTCCTGCTTCTTGTGTTATTTGAGAGAATTCAAGCAACGAAACTGGTGCAAGCTATCATGTGGCTGTCACTAGCGACGAAGACCAGACAGTGGAAAACATTACCTCTGACGGTTTGACGATGACGCTATTACCAGCAGCCAACGCGGGGGCAATCTTCTTTACGGCGATGAGCAAGGGATGGTTGAAAGGCTAATGTCGTTTCATTGCAGTTC
>JBBPQR010000048.1:0-24218 GCA_038092615.1 Boletus sphaerocystis | reverse complement strand
GACATAGGGAACCGGGTAAGAATCAAGTGAATAGACTGGGGGATATCTAGAGTACAGGGTACGGTATATATATGTAAGGATGCCTTTAGGGCAGGTGTGAGATAGGTACTCTAGGGCTGGTATAGAAGGAGTCCATGCGGTGGACATGAGGTATGATGTCATGGTGACATCATTGTCTAGACTATGACATCGTCGACCTAGACCGCTATGTCAGCATGTCATGTGCCAGTATCATGTGACTCTCCTAGGGGTAAGTAATAGATAAGATCTAGCAGATAACCGAATGGTCACGTGACCAGTCACATGACGTTATCTGATAAGATAAGATAAGAAAGTCTGTAGTAAACCGTTCATAAGTGAGTCCAAGTGTAATCGCAAGTGTCGTAGCTCGTCCGATAACATTGCCCTTATCAGGAAACATCATACTTGTGATGGTCTTTTTACCCTTGTCGAAGATTATGTCAGCTAGTGCAATCGTTGCACATGTTTCAAAGGCACCAATCAGCCTTCTTTAGGGAAACTACTTCCTCTTGAAACCCTGAATAAACAATGGGAAGATATCTCAGTTGATTTTACCACCAACCTCCCATTATCCAATGGTTATGACTCCATTCTCATCATAGTTGACATTTTTCCAAGGAAATAGAGTTCATACCTTGCCATAAGGCCACTTCTGCCATGGATACCGCTCGGTTATACCTTTATCACATCTGGAAGAATCACGGGCTTTAGTATCATCTCCAACCATGGTCCTCAGTTCACTTCCACAGTTATGACTGATTTATGTAAACACCTCAGCATTACGCCTTGACTTTCCACTGCATTCCACCCATAAACCAATGAACAAACCAAGTGAACGAATAGAGACCTCCAACAATACCTACGCCTGTTTGTATCAGATCAACAAAATAGATGGATAGATTGGCTCTCTATTGCCCAATTCTGCTATAATTCCAAACAACAGGCAGCCATTCAGAGCTCTCCATTTTCCATTACCCGCACTTATGTACTGCACATGGAAACCGAACTAGCCACTACATCCACACTGACTACTCACCCTAAAAGTGGTAAAAGGTCTCATTGCAATGGCAATGGTTCTTATCTTTTAGATGGTTTAGCTTCTAAATCTGAGACTTTAGAAAGAGAAGTGATGCTAAAAGAAATGACTTGCCATATCCATACCCAATTTATCTAGATATTTGAACTGGACTGTCTCCTTAATGTTCATATTATCTTCTTTGTATTGATTCCATTTGGGATTCTCAGATCCAATTTTATTCCATGAGAAGAGATGGTTGTCATCAGCAACAATGTTGATCTGATTCTCTAGTACTTCATTTAGCACTGGTTCATCCATAGTGACTTTGTAAATAAAACCGTCTACCTAAATCATATTGGTTTGAGGGGCCTTTCCTTTTCCTTTTATATCTTTCCTTTCTTGATGCAATTTGAATCCACTATGATTATGGTTCTTCTGGAAGTTAGATTTGCCTTGATAGGATTTTTTTGTAACCTTAAGGTGAACTCCTCCAGAGGTACCTGATCTCAAAGAACCACTATTATGATTTAGGCAGTTAAACCCTTGTCCCTGAGGACATCTCCACTGATTAGATTTAGGTGGGCCTTTATGAATTACAGCAGTACAATTTGCAGAAGAAGTGCTTACATTGTCATTCTTTGCAAAGTTTATGTGGGCAGCTAAACACCTTAAGTTTCACAAAGAGAAACTTTGGAAAGAATCTTTTTAGTAATGTTGTTTACTGAAAAATCAGCAGCAGGAGTGGTTTGAGTGACAACAGAGGTGAAGAAAAAGAAAGAATCTAAAAGACCCAGAAGAATGAACATTGCTTTAAATGAGTCTGGTAGCTTTAAGCTAGCCAAGCTCAACTGATCAAACAAGGAAGTAACCTTGCTGATGCTTATTTGAGCATTTCTTGGGTTAATCCTAGAATTAAGAATTTGGTGGAACAAATAGAACTAACCAGAAAGACCTTTAGATCTAAAGAGACTGAAGGGTTTATCCCAAAGTGCTTTTGCAACTGAGGAAACCAAAGAAGAGGTTGTAGTTGGATAATTGTATGAGATCAGATGAAGGAACTGGTCTTCAAGTGTGTTGGCAAGAATACCACACACTCACCTAAATGATCTTCCATTTGGGTTAATTGGCCTGAAGAGTATCATTCAAGTGAATAGATCTATCAATGAAACCCCAAACAGAGAGGGATTAAAGAACAGATGTAAGTCATTAAGACCAGATCGGGTGGTTAGACTGTCCTTTGAGGACAGGAATGTGGTTAAGGATAGTGTTGTTGACTTTGATGTTGGTGGAGGTAGTAAAAGCAGCCATTTAGAAAAGAAGAATATCTGCAAAGCCACCGTCAGCAATCAGAATGTCAAATAAATATTGAAGAAGAGAGAATGGTGTATTGCCTGCATATCCTAATCAGATTCCCATACCTTGTGTCTATGTCACTAGTTGTGTCCTTGAAAATGGTCCAGATCTCTGGTGTGTGATAATCTAGGAATAAAAGTGGCAAAGCTTTCAATTATATCCAAGGGACTTCTGGAATTTTTGGACCTAATAAAGCTTTCACTCCATTTTCATCCAGAAACCTTTATAAAGTATCTTTATATAATGCATAGGTAAAGATTTCTACAAAATAATCTTCAAAATATTCATAAAATAACATACTGTATTGAAGTAATGAGGATTAGTCATGTAGGAGTCTGACATAAGTCCTCTTTCTATGAGAATTTCTCTTTATGCACATGAGTGGTATGGTACATCTATGGTCTCTGGATGACTTTAGGCATTTATGACAGCAAAGGTAGGATGAGAATTTATCATCCTGAATATATATTAACAGTTAGAAGTATGGCAACAAGGCCAAGTGGAAGAAACAATATAATTTAAAAGAAAACCACTTCTACAAATGGCAGCAAGTTCTTTGTTGTTGTTTACTATTATGTTTTTTTCTTTTTCTTCTCTTTCTTGTATTCTTGTGTCTTCAGATGAGTGTTATGATCCCTCTATTTTTCCCTTATTTTTTCCTATTTTTTTCTATTTTTTTTCACTCACTATGGTCACTTTTCTTACTAGCCCCTATCTTCCAAAACACAACCACCATAGCTTGTCTACAAGTCTACTAGAAGCCTGCCCTAAACCAGTCATGTGACTAGTGCACAGACCAACAGATCTTATCCAAAGGCTATACTGAATCATAGCCACATGTCATAGAGCCTTCTTAATCTCCACTCATAGCCTTACATAGCCCACATAGCAAACACAGTTTGTATAGCATTTGGCACAGCCTTATTAGCATAGCCTTGTGCCATGGGTCAAGGGTATATCTTTATATAGGTATTGTACAGTTCTAAACACCAAACATGTACAAACAAGTAGAATAATATATAAGGCTTATTGATACTGCAGAGAACCTCAGTCTTGTTCTCTTGGAGTTCTCCCAACTTCATACACTCAGTCTAAGGCTCTCATTTGTCTAGCAAGTGCTTGCTCCATCAGTAAGGGGTTGGCCATTTCAATAAGAACCAACCTCACTAACACATGTACTCATCTCATGCTAACCTTCTATTGTTGGACTTGTACTTGGCTGTTAAGGCCCCATCTGTTATGTTTCTTTCCTTTCTTGTATTCTTTTTCTCTTCAAATGAGGACCAACCTCACTGATACTTGTACTCACTCCATGCTAACCTTTACTTGGACTCGTACTTGGCCATTAGGGCCCCATCAAGTACTCCTCCCATTGTTGCTTATTCATTTATGCTTATGCTCTTGCCAATGTTGTTACATTAATCTTTTGTTTCTATGTATTTTTAACTCTACTAACTAATTGTTCTCTCTGTTTCCATTCCCTTTCATCCGATTAGTGATTCTCCCTTGGCCTTACATTTATAAACCCTTAGACATATGCATGTATTTCCCCATGCTAGTCTTACCTGAACTCCCACCTAAGTTCCTAGCCTTAATACATCATTTTTTCTTCATCTGCTTGGACTTCTATAAGTCATTGCTCTACTTCTGAGTAAGTGCTCTCATTGTAACCTCGTCTTGACAGCTATTGTCATCAACCTCCAAGTCTTACCTCTGTGGTAGTTCAAACCGGATGAGGACCTTACTGATCGAGGAGGACCTAAAACTATAGGTCAGATGAGAGATTCAATGGTGACGACGCGTTGGCGAACGGTATCGATAACGATGCAGAGGTAGACATGGAAGAGGGCTAATGGGATTTTGATTTCGTAGGTAAAGAGCATCCAATAACAAGGATGAGATGGCAAAGTGCAAGGGTAGGATAGGAGTAGTAACAAGTGCTCAAGGCCCCCAAGGGAGAGTTAGACAAGTGAATAGGACTGGGGATAGACGACATAGAGAGAGGGTTTATATATGTAAGTAGGGAGCTTTAGGGTAGGTCGTCTGAGTCCGAAAGTGTTGAGGACCGGTGTGAAAAAGAGAAGTAAAGAAGAGAGATAAGAGACATGAGGATGAAGCAAGGTGCCCATGAGGCATGACGTCATAGATAAGATGATGGTCTGGACTGGGTCTGGACCAGAAGTCACGTGGTTCTCACAGTCACGTGCAGAGGTCATGTGATGAAGAAGAGCGGAATGTCATGTGATTCCAAAAAGGGGTAAGTCAGGTGACTTGGTCATGTGACTGTGAAAGTGAAAATATGGTTAAGTACGATGAGTGAAATAAAAATAAAAACGTAGCATGAGGTCCTGAACTATAACACTACCCCCTATTCACCAGCTTCGAGATCCAGTCTTGTGTTGGTGAATTCTGAATAGGAGAGACTGAATGGAGAAAAGAGAGACGTAAATTGTTCTTCGGAGATCCCGCAGGTAGGACATGGGGCCACGGGATGAGCTGTGTGAAAATTGTTGATGGCATCTTGGGTGTGGTTGAGATTTACAGCAGGTTCCCAGGTGTGATCCACCTTGTCCCATCTTTTCCAATGGACAAGATATTGCAATTTTCCACAGTAGAGACATGATTGGACGGTATAGTCCACCTCATATTCTTTGTGACAATCTTCTGTCATGGTAACGGCGTCAGGTTTATATACGTTTTGCCCAGCTAGTGGGGCTTTATAGGGTTTTACGTGGGAAATGTTGACAGTGGGGTGAATGGATATAAATGAAGGGAGGACAAGGGTGACAGCATTAGGGAGGACAGCGGAGATACGATATGGACCAATGAATTTTTGAGTTAATTTACGGGCAGGATAAGAAAGGGAGAGGTGATCCGTGGAAAGCCAGATGAGATCACCAATGGCATATGTGGGAGCAGTGGAGCGTTTGGATTCTTGTGTGTGCAACATCCGATCGCGTGTTTTCTGGAGTGTTTTTCTAATCTCATCATGGGAACGTCCGATGTTTTTAGCAAATGACCCCCCAGGGGTTTTAGTGGACGTCGTGGGTTCTGATCCCATGTGAGGTGCATAATTGCATGTGACTGAGAACGGTGAGGTACCGGTTGCTGTTGTGATAGTGTTATTGTGTGTGAATTGAGCCATCTTTAGCATAGATGCCCAAGAATCCTGATTTTTTGCCATGTAGGCCCATAAGTAAGCGAGGATCTCCCGATTGACCCTTTCCATTTGTCTGTCCATCTGTGGATGGTATGCCATTGACAGCTTCTGCTGTATGTCCAAGACTTTGCACAACTCTCTAGTAAACTCCGAGACAAATTGTGGTCCCCTGTCGGATAAGATAGTGTTAGGGAGTCCATGGAGACACAATACGTGGTCTCTAAATAAAGAAGCTAAGTCCAAGGAAGAAGTTGTTTTCATGCAAGGAAAAAGAACAATGTCTTTGGAAAAATGATCTATGACAACCCCTATAGAATCAAAGCCAAGTGAAAGGGGAAGTCCAGTTACAAAATCAATGGAAATATCTTCCCATGGGTGGGAAGCGACGGATAAAGGGAGAAGTTTTCCTGCCGGTGGCTTCGACGAACCCTTTGTGAGGGAGCACACCTGGCAGTGTTCAATGTAGGTAGAAATATCTTTGGCAGCACCAGGCCACCAGTAAAACTTTTGAATAGAAGAAATGGTATGGTCACGGCCAGGGTGATCAGTGACTAGAGAATTGTGAAAGATAGATATAAGTTCATTGTGAAGGGAAGGGGGCACGAAAACAATGCCGTTCGAATTTCTAAAAAGTCTATCCGTTGCGTAGTACTCGTATTCATTGACTGCGTCAACGTTTAACCTAGAAGATTCCATGCATAATTTAGTTTCGAAGTTTGGAGCAAGAGATGTGGAAGAGATGGCTTGAACTCTGGTGGAGCCAAACCCTTTAGTGTTACATTCAGACTCGTCAAGAGTCTTTGTTTCTGATAGTGTGGGGTTTTCTATTTTTTCAATAATTAGTTGAGCAATACGGTCAGCTTTGGAGATGTGGAAAGAAATGTTAAAGTGGTTAAAGAGAATTACACCAATTTCTCCCCTATAATCGGCGTCAATGACTCCGGCCATGACGTGGATTTTGTGTTTGAAGGCGAGGCCTGATCGTGGTGCAATTCTCCCATAGGTGCCGGTGGGGAGCTGGATTTTGACATGGGTGGAGATAAGTTTCTGATTGTGGGTAGGGATATTAAGATCAACTGTGGAGTAAAGGTTGAAACCGGTGGCAGAGGGGGAGCCCATCGAGGGCAAACAGGTGTCAGAGGAGGTAAGCTGAACTAGAATAGATAGGGAGGAGGAACGAAGGACATTGGGAGACAAAACAGTGATGTTCTCATTTAATTTATCAACGGTGTCGCCATGATCTAGGCGATGAGAGAGAGCGTCAGCACATCCATTCGTGTTACCGGGTATATAAACGAGAGTATAATTGAACTCTTAGAGGAGTTCATGCCATTGCACCTGGCAACCAGAAAGTGTTTGAGGCTTTTTCCAGTATTTGAGATTTTTGTGATCTGTCCAAATCTCGAAATTAGCCTTTCCGATAAGATAATAACGCCACTCCTCGAGAGCGTGTATGATAGCTAGTAACTCTTTGTCGTAAACTGGGTAGTTACGTTCGGCAGAAGAGAAGGAATGAGAAAGGAAGGCACACGGACGCCATAACTTATCCTCCCCTAGGACAGACAATACTGCGCCAGAGGCAATATCACTCAGGTCTGTTTCTACATGCATGTCCTTTGAGGAGTTGGGAAATGCCAGGAGTGGCACGGTGGTGAATTGGTTTTTAAGTGTATCAAACGCTTTCTGCTATGCCTTCCCCCAAGTATACGGGACATTTTTCTTGGTGAGATCATTGAGGGGGCGGGCAATCTGTCCGAAACCATTAATAAAACAGCGATAATAGTTACAAAGTCCTAGGAAGGACTGGAGTTGTTTTAATTTTAAGGTCTATCTTGTTCAAGGTCTTCATCCGGTTTCAGGACTGGGGATAGACGACGTAGAGAGAGGGTTTATATATGTAAGTACAGAGCTTTAGGGTAGGTTGTCTGAGTCCGAAAGTGTTGAGGGCCAGCATGAGAAAGAGAAGTAAAGAAGAGAGATAAAAGACATGAGGATGAAGCAAGGTGTCCATGAGGCGTGACATCATAGATAGGACGATGGTCTGGACTGGGTCTGGACCAGAAGTCACGTGGTTCTCACGGTCACATGCAGAGGTCACGTGATGAAGAAGAGCGGAATGTCACGTGGTTCCAAAAAGGGGTAAGTCAGGTGACTGTGAAAGTGAAAATATGGTTAAGTATGATGAGTGAAATAAAAATGAAAACGTAGCGTGAGGTCCTGAACTATAACAGTAGTGACCCATCACCTTGGTTAGAACATCCCCAACATCCTCATCAAAGGAACACCCCCTTTGACTTACCCTCTTGAAAGACCATCGTCTTCACTCATCAGGTTTTCACTTCTCCTTGTTTAGACCAAGCATAACACCATCAAGTACCCCTCTCACTTATCTTAGTCATTGATGCTTATTCTCTTCCTAATGCCTTCATATCATTCCTTGTCCCTCTATTCTTGACTCTGCTGACTAACTGTTCTCTCCATTTCCTTTTGTTTCCATCCAATTAGTCATTTTTACCTTGGCCTTTGTATATAAACATATAGACCCTCTAATGTATTCCCTATGCTAGTCTTACCTGGACTCCTACCTGAGTTCCTAGTTCAATACATCATTTTCTCCTCTTTATCTCCCTGGACTTCTAATAAGTCATTGCTCTACTTCTGAGTGAATGCTCCCTTGTAAACCTCATCTTGATGACTACTGTTGTCAATCACCAAGTCTTACCTTTGTGGTAGTGACCTGTTGTCTTGGTTGAGAAACCCTCAATATCATTGTCTAAGGAATTCCCTGAAACCGGATGGTGAACTTGAACAACTAAGAGCGAGATTAGACCCGTGTATACATAGGGCTAACAAGTGATCGAATAGAGACAACTTGTTGGGAGACGGTGTTGACGACGATGATGACGGTGACGGTAAACTCGTGTATTGGTAAAGAAACGTAGAAGGTACGGAGCATCCGATGACGAGGATGAAGCGGCTAAGTGCAAAGGTAGAAGAGTGGTAGTCAAAGTGTCCAAGGCCCCCAGGGGAGAGTTAGACAAGTGAATAGGACTAAGGAAAGACGACGAGATGGAATGGTATATATATAATACTAGGGGAGTTTAGGGTAGGTTGTCTGAGTCCTAAATACTTGAGGGCCGGTGAGGGAAAGTCAATGATAAGGCAACATGAGGGAAACGCAAGGTAACCGTGAGGCGTGACATCATAGATAAGACGAGAGTCTGGACCAGGTCTAGACTCGAGTCACGTGTTGTCCCACGGTCACATGTGAGGTCACGTGACAAGGAAGAGCGGAAAGTCATGTGATCCTAAAAGGGGTGCACATGACTGCGAAAGTGAAAGTTGCTAAGTATGATGAGATGAATAAAAAGTGGAAAACGTAGCGTGAGGTCCAGAACTATAACATTCCCTTAGACCACCTCTCTTAAAAGACCATCGTCTTTACCCTTCAGGTCTTTGCTTGTCCTCATCAAGGCCAAGCATAACATTTGCCCTTCTCTGCAGCTCTTCTTCTTTGTCTTCTGTAGTTCCCTGCCAAGGAGTTGTAGATAACATTCAGTAGTTTTTCTGAATCTTTAAAAGAACAAATTAGCCTCTGGACAGGAAGTACTTTGGCAAGCAGAGCTTTGTCATTAGAAAAAGAGCATTGTGACTCACCTGAATAAAAGGAAATTCTAGCTTGAAAATCAAAAAGAGTGTTCCAGGTCTAGATGTTTATTCCAAATAGCTGCTGCTCTGGTTGTGGCATAAGTTCTTGATAATGCTCTACAAGATAGTAGAGCTCAGTATGTTTTTCTACCTGGAAGTTAGGCACCATCACTTTGAAAAGAAAAAATATTGGAGTATTTTGGTGGAAAGATATTGCAATAGAAGATTTTGAATTCTTGTCTATGATTTCAGAGGGTGTTGGTCTTATCATAGGTGTAAACTGGGAATGCCATCCAGCTTCCTTGAGGTATTGTACGATGGTCTCATCAATATAACAAAGGCCATTGATGGTGGTTGCCCAATACCAATGGTATCAGTTTGAATGAGTCTTTGTTGGGTGAAGCCAGAAGGAAATTACCTGTCAAGAGGAATGGTCTACTTCTCTAGTGTTAAGAAGCAGAGTCTGGTGTTGGAACCAGACTGGTTGCACTAGTTTCATTACCTTGGTGTTCAGCAACACTTTCACCATTATGAATAGATTATGCTGTATCTAAAGCAATGATAGGGGTAGGGGTAGGTGGAATATGGGATACTTCAAATGGATTTCCCATACTTCCTGATCTTCCATGATCACCAGTCACTCAGCTTGTCGAAGTTGATAACCCTTGCACCTAAAAGACTGTCTTCCATCCAGGGGTACAGTGACCTCAAAAACCCTTTCTATACTAACCTTGATTGGTGGTGTGTGAAGTGCACTGCCAGTTGCTGTGGGAATTTTGGCTAGCTTTGGTGAAGTTATAAATAATACTCACTCTTGGCTATAGAAATGCCTCCTAGGGCATATGGTTTGGGTCACACACCATTGAGATACAATCATTTTAAAACTGTTATGTTATGGAAAGGCTTTTTGAGCTTTTGAATTGACAAGGGTATTTGGGTATTATTAGTACTTGGTATAGCCTCCCTTTGTTTTAAGCACTACCTGAACCCTTCTAGGCATACTCTCAATCAGTTTCTGAACTGGTATCCTCTCCCACTCCATCTAAACCCTTTTCCATAACTCATGAATCCCATTAGGAGGGTTTTCATACTCTGCAAGCCCCCTCTGAAGCCATCCCCAAAGATGTTCTATAGAGTTTAGGTTAGAAGATTGTGCAAGCTAACCCATAGTGTTAAATTCCTACTCCTCTAGCCACTCCTTGACCTTCTTGCAGGTGTGCTTGAGATCATTGTTTTGCTGAAAAATGATGTTAGAAGGATTGAAACTATAATGCTTCAGAGTTTGCTGAAGCTCACATCCTTTAAAATCTGAAGGTAAAGGTTTCCATCCATCCTACCATCAATTTTAGAGGCATATCCAACTCCCTTCCAAGTTATACAGCCCTATATTATCAGAGACCCCATCCCAAACTTGAGGGTTCCATTCACCAGCCTATCACTAAGCCTCTCATCTGACCCTTTCCAAGCCCATTTACATCCATCTGATCCCAGGTGATTGATTTTGGTCCCATCAGACCATATTACCTTCTTCTAGTCCTTTATAGTCCAATCCTTGTGGGCATAAGCAAAATCTAAATGAGCTTTGCAATGCCTAGCAAACAGAATAGGGTGTTTGGACTTGACCACAGCCTTCATACCAGATTTCTTCAAGTGAAGACAAACTGTACTGGCAGATAGAGGCTCATTGATGATGTTGAATAGAGCTTTGGTCACTTGGGTAGCATTTTCAGCTCTGCCAGAGGTGATGAAATGCTGGGCATGACAAATATTGGTAGGAGAAAGCTTGAAAGGATAACCTTCAATAGCTTTGGAAAGAGTAGAAATATTCTTGGAGCGAATTTTGGATATAGCTGAAGGGCTGACACTAGTTTGCTTGGCAATGGCTTCACCAAAGTGGCCAGCATCAAGCAAAGAAAGGATGGTGTTTTGCAGATTGAGGGAGAGAGACTTAACCATAATAGAAGTTGAGAATTAAGAAGTGTGTAAACTTTTTTAAACTCAGACATGCTATTTACATGTATATCCTTGTTTGTATTAACAAACAACAACAAATAATCAATGATTTAACTAAGATCCTAGTTATCTTTGGTTTGCCAGTCGGAGAGGCAACTGCAGAACGCAATGGAAGTGGATTCATCCATAGATTGGAAGGCGTTAAGGGATAGCAGGTCATCCTTGGAGGAGGATTGGATTCACACAGAGAGGGAGGCATCAATTGTGTTGACAAAGAGGTGAGGAGGGAGGAGGTTAGGGTGATGAGAGAGGGCATCAGGCCCAGTAAGGAGTTTGCCAGGGACATGAATCATCTGGAGATCAAAGTCGGTGAGATTGAGTAGCCACCGGGCCTGGCGACAGTTCAGGGCCTGTGGTTAACAAAAGTAGATAAGATTCTTATGGTCGGTGAAGACCTGGATAGGAAAAGGGGAACCTTAGAAATATTGGCACCAGGACTTTAGAGCATGGATGACAGCGAGGAGTTCATAATCATAGATATCGTAATTGTGTTTGGCGGCAGAGAAGGATTGGGAGAGGTAGGAGCAAGGATACCAGTTGCCATTGGTGTCCGTCTGCAGTAGGATGGCACTAGAGGCAAACTTGGAGGTGTCAGTGGTGATAGTGAATGGAGCAGAGTGGTCTGGGATGTGAAGGATAGGTTTTGACTGAAAGAGCGTTTTCAGTTGGTCAAATGCAGTTTGACAGACGGGGGTCCAAGACCAAGTAAGGTTTTTCTTAGTCAGGTTGATGAGGGGATGAGTGATGTTAGAATAATTGAGGATGAAATGATAGTAAAAGTTAGCAAAGCCTGGGAAGGAATGGACATCCTTGACTTTGAAGGGAGTGTGCCAAAGGGAGATTCCTTCAAGTTTAACTGGGTCCATGACAAGCTGGCCCAGTTTCACGATTATTCCAAGGTAATCCACCTTAGTGGTTGCAAAAGTGCATTTTTTCAGTTTTAGGTGGAGGTCTAGTTCTGACATCCATTGAAGGACTTGGCGAGTGTGTTCAGTGTGGGTTGCTTCGTCAGGGGAGTAGATGAGGAGGTCATCCATATAGATGACAAGCCATCCTTTGGCGATCATATCGTGGAAGGAGTTGTTCATGAAGCGTTGGAAGATGGTAGGGGAATTGCAAAGGCCAAAGAACATGACCATTGGTTTGAAGAGTTCTTTGTGAGTTACAAAAGCGGCCTTCCATTGATGGCCATCTTTGATACAAACATTGTTGTAACCCCAATGGATGTCAAACTTGGTGAAAAGTTTGGCTCCCTGGAGTTTGTTGAGGAGGTCGGAGATAAGCAGGAGAGGATAAGCATTGCGAACGTTTGTTCGTTGAGATAGCGGTAATCTTGGCAGGGACGGAGACCTCCATCCTTTTTTTGACAAAGAAGAAGGGTGAGGCTTATGGGGAGTTGAAAGGGTGGATCTTTCCAGAGGCAAGGTTTTTGTCTATGAAGGCTTCAGTGGCCTTCCTTTTGTCAGATGAGAGAGGGTAGACTTTCCCAATATTTAGGACAAATGAGTCTTTGAGGTTGATCTCATGATTGTAAGGTCGGGAAGGAGATACATGGTTGGTCGCTTCTTTGGAAAAGACTTTGGTGAATTCAGAGTATTTGAGGGAAAGGGTGACTTTAGGCTTTTTAGCAGCAATGGCAAGTTCAGTAGAATTTGTGACCTTTGCCACTGTGGGAGGGGAGGTGGGAATGAATCTGGACCCACATTTGGTGATCTGGTTGATAGTGTAGTTGGTATGTGCATAGCGAAGGTACATGTTCTCAGATTCAACTAAAAGGTAGTCATAGAGATGTGAGTCATAGATTGCATGGACGTTAACATGTTTGGATGGTCTCAAAGAAGTCATATAATAGGATTTATCATGCCTGGTGGTGTCAGCAATGAAGGAGGAGTAAAGGAGTTTGGATTCATCAATAGACTCATCCAAGATGAGGGTTCAGGTGGCCCAATTGATTTCAGGGTTGGCTTTTCGGAGCCAGGGGAGTCTGAGGATGGCATTGACCTTTCCTAAGGCCATGATGTAGAATGTTACCTGTTGGGCAAGGCCTTCTATGTGACGAAAAGGGTACAGGTGCAAGAAATAATGCTGTTTTTGTTATAGGAGTGGTTGGCATTGTGAGCTTGGAATTGTTTTTCAAGTTCGGTAGTGGGGAGGTTATGTTTGCGAACAAACTGCCAGTCGATGCAAGATAGTTTTGCACTGCTATCAACTAGGGTGCAGGTGTTGACGGTTTTCATGGTGTGTGAGGGTATGATGAACTGGATTGTGTTGATGGGCATGAACCTTTTAGAGCAAGTATAATCTTTGGGCAACAGATTGGGTAAGCAATACTTGAACGAGGAGACGACATTGAAAGTTGTTGGCATAGATGGTGATGACAATGTAGAGGTTTGCAATAGGACGTAGAGCAAACACAACAATAGCATCTGTTTGGAACAGTGGATGACTCTAGTAAAGCGGAATGGGATTGAAGAAAGAATAGAGTGGTAATCAAGTATACAAGGTCCCCTATTGGAGGGAAGGAGATACAAGTGAATAGGACTAAGGAAAGAGAACTAGATGACAGAGGGACAGGTTTATATAGTGAGAGGTGGTGTGATTAGGGCAGGTCATCTGAGTTCTAAAAGGTTTAGGGTAGGTGAATAGAAGCATGATAAAGAAACATGTAGAAGCAGCAAGGTGTCCATGAGGCATGACATCATAGATAAGGCGATGGTCTGGACCCTTGGTCTAGGCCAATGTCACATGATCCCCAGGTCACATGATTGGTCATGTGATATGGAGTGAAGTGAAGTCATATGCCTGTATAGTAGAGGAGTCACATGATCGAGGTCACATGATCTGAAAAAGAGAAAAATGATAAGTCCAAATCGTAGAGTATGAAGAATTGAAAATGACACTACCCCCCATTCTCCAGCTTCAAGGTCTAGCCTTGAGTTGGAGAATTCCGTGTAGGAGAGATCAAAAGGGGAAAAGAGAGACATAAACATTGTTTCAGAGATTCCGCGGATAGGGCGTAGTGCTGCAGGGTGAAGTTTGTGAAAGTCGCTTATTGCCTCTTAGGCATGGAAGAGATTGATGGCAGGTTCCCAGGTACGGTCTTCTTCATTCCAACCTTTCCAATGAACCAAATATTGAAGCTTGCCGCAATAAAGGCATAATTGGGCGACATAGTTGACCTCGTATTCTTCATGACATTCTTCTGTCACGTGGATAGCATCTGGTTTAAATACAGGGCAACTGGCCTGTGGTGCTCTGTATGGTTTGACTCTGGAAATATTTACGGTGGGATGAATGGAGATGGTGGAAGGAAGAATAAGTTTGATGGCATTAGAAAGGACAAAGAAAATACGATATGGGCCAATGAATTTTTGTGTTAATTTACGTGCAAGATAAGGGAGTTTGAGATGATCGGTGGATAACCAGACCAGATCACAGACAGTGTAGGAGGGGGCGGAGGATCATTTAGATTCTGTGGATTGTGTCATGTGATCATGTGTTTTTTGCAGAACTTGTTTAATTTCATCATGGGAATGACCAATGTTTTTTGCTAGCGACCCCTCAGGAGTCGTAGTGGAGATTGTGGGTTCCAATCCCATACGTGGTGCATAATTTCGCATAACAGAAAAGGGTGTGGTGCTGGTAGCAGTGGTGAGTGACGAGTTATGTGTGAACTGTGCTATTTTGAGCCATTCAGCCCAGGTCTCTTGTTGTTTTGCTACGTAGGCACATAAATAGCCGAGAATTTCGTGGTTAACGTGTTCCATTTGTCTGTCCATTTGTGGATGATAAGCTATCAAGAGCTTTTGAGATATGCCCAAGACTTTGCACAACTCAGTTGTGAATTCTGAAACAAATTGTGATCCCCTATCGAAGAGGATCATGGTGGGAAGCCCGTGGAGACATCAGACATGGTCTCTGAATAATTTAGCTAAATCAGAAGAAGACATTGTTTTTAAGCAAGGGAAGAGAATGATTTCTTTAGAAAATCTGTCCATAACTACTCCTATGGAATCATAACCGGAAGAAGAGGGTAGCCCTGTGACGAAGTCAATAGATATATCTTCCATGGGTGGGAAGCAATGGGTAAAGGTAGAAGTTTTCCTGCTGGTGGCTTTGACAATCTCTTCATGAGGGAGCACACTTGGCAGTGTTCAATATAAGAAGAAATGTCTTGTGTAGCACCAGGCCACCAGTAAAAGTGTTTGATAGAAGATATTGTACAGTCACAGCCGGGATGACCTGCGATGGGTGAATCATGAAAAAGTGAAATAAGTTCGTTGCGAAGAGAAGGGGGCATGAAAACGATGCCGTTAGAAGAGCGGAAGAATTTGTCTGATGCATAGTATTTGTATTTGTTAATTGCGTCTAGATTAAGTTTGGAGGATTCAAGGTATAATTTAGTTTCAAAATTTGGAGAAAGAGATGTGGAAAATATTGCTTGGATTCTGGTGGAACTAAAACCTTTTTCATTGCATTGGGACTCATTGAGAGTTGTGGTTTCTGTTAGTGTGGGATTTTCTATTTTTTCAATAATTAGTTGGGTGATGCGATTGCCTTTAGATATGTGGAATGGAGTGGAAGAGTGATTAAACAGGATTACTCCAATTTCTCCCCTAAAATCAGTGTCGATGACACCAGCCATGACATTGATTTTATGTTTGAAGGCGAGGCCTGAATGAGGAGCAATCCTGCCGTAGGTACCAAAGGGGAGTTGGATCTTGACATGGGTGGGGATAAGGGTCTAATCATGGGCAGGGATGTCAAGGTCCATTGTGGAATAGAGATCAAAGCCGGCTGCTTCAAGGGTACCTTTGGTGGGAAGGCGGGTGTCAGGGGAGGTGAGGGTGACCGGAATGGAAAGGGATTGTGAGCGGAGGAAGGAAGGAGAAAAGACCATGATATTTTCGTTAAGCTGATCGATGGTGTCATTGTGGTCTAGTTGGTGGGAAAGAGTGTCCACGTGACTGTTCATAGAGCCCAGTTTGTAAATAAGGGTATAGTTAAACTCTTGTAATAGTTCATGCCAGCGGGCTTGTCTCCCCAAGAGTGTCTATGGTTTTTTCCAGTATTCGAGATTTTTATGGTCAGTCCAAATCTCAAAACTTGTTTTTCCAATAAGGTAATGACACCATTCTTCCAGGGCGCAAATGATGGCCAGCAGCTCTTTGTCATAAACAGGGTAGTTTCATTTGGCAGAAGAGAAGGAGTGGGAAAGGAATGTGTTATGGAGCACTGCTGTGATGAGAGGACCATCAAGATCAATAGAATAAGCAGTGAGGAGTACATGTGTAATGTTATATGAGAGGATGCCTTTTACAGTAGCATAACTGGCAAGAAGGGAAAGGCAGCCATCTCTACTGTAGTGCTAAGGCAGTTCAGACGTAGGGAACCGGGTAAGAACCAAGTGAATAGACTGAAGGACTATTGAGTACAGGGAGTCATATATATATGTAGAATATGGTTAAGGGCAGGTGTGAGTACTTGATGTAGGGCCAGTAAACTAGAAGTCCATGTGGTGGACATGAGGTATGATGTCACGATAACATCATTGCCTAGACTATGATGTCATTGGCCCAGACCTGTGTGTCAGCATGTCATGTGCCAGGTCACATGATGTACCTAGGGGTAATAGATAAGATCTAAGTGACAGTCCGGTCACATGACTAGATAAGATCATGTGACATTATCTGATAAGATAAGATAAGATGATCATTCATAAAGTGAGTCTGAGTGTATTGTAGTGAGTCCGATAACAGAATGCACAAGGACGCCAGTTGTTATCCTCTCCTAGGACAGAAAGAACTGTGCCAGTGGCAATGTCGCTGGTGTCTATTTTAATGCACATTTTTTTTGAAGAGTCTGGGTAGGCGAGAAGGGGGGCTTTGGTGAAAGACAGTTTGAGTGTGTTGAAGGCTTTCTGTTGAGCTTCTCCCCAGATGTAAGGGATGTTCTTCCATGTAAGGTCATTAAGTGGCCAAGCTGTTTGGCCAAAGTTACTGATAAAACATCAATAATAGTTACAAAGTCTGAGAAAAGACTGGAGTTGTTTCAATTTTGTTGGAGCCGGCCAGTCAAGGATTGCGATGACTTTGTTGGATTGCATGCCAACATTGTCAGTGGAAACTATCATTTCGAGAAAGTCAACTCAACTTTGTCAGCGTTAAAAATACACTTTTTGGGTTTGGCATAAAGGTTGTTGTCGTGGAGTCATTGCAACACCTCTTTGACAACTTTGGAGTGTTGATTATTGGTTTGATTTTTTGTAAAAATACACATGTCATTGAGGTAGATGATGACAGCTGTGTACATGTCATTAAATATGTCGTTCATCATTTGCTGGAATGTAGGAGGAGAGTTGGTCATCCCAAAGTACATGACCACTGGTTCATAGGCGCTGAGAGGTGTAACAAAGGCAGCTTTCTATTTGTCACCTTCTTTGATGTGGATGTTGTTATATCCCCATCTAAGATCTAGGCAGGTAAATTTATCAGTGCCTTTAAGATAATCAACCAACAATGAGATTAAGGGAAGGGGATATGAATTTTTTATGGTGCTGTCATTTAAATATTGGTAGTTCATGATGAGGCGTTTTTTGCCTGTCTGTTTCGGAATAAAAAATACTGGGGTGGTTTGTGGGGATTTTGATGGGCATATGTAGCCCTTGTCTTGTTTGGAGGAGATGAAGTTGCAGACTTCTTCTAATTCAGCGTTGGAGAGGGAATGACACAACCTTTTCGTGGAATGAAGTCGGGTTTAAGGTTGATAGCATGGTCCCATTGTTTGCAGACCAGCATGCATTTGGATTCTTCCTTACTGTTATAGTTCAGGACCTAACGCTGCGTATTTTCACTTTTCTTTATCTTATCGGACTTAGTCGTTTTCACTTTTGCAGTCACGTGACCAAGTCACCTGACTTACCCCTTTTTTTGATCACGTGATATTCTGCTCTTCTTCGTCACGTGACCTTACACGTGACCGTGGGACAACACGTGACTCGAGTCTAGACCCAGTCCAGACTCTCGTCTTATCTATGATGTCACGCCCCACGGTTACCTTGTGCTTTCCTCATGTCTCTTATCTTTCATTCTCACACCAGCCCTCAAGTATTTAGGACTCAGACGACCTACCCTAAAGCACCTTAGTATCATATAAATACCGTACCTCTCCGTCGTCTTTCCCCAGTCCTATTCACTTGTCTACTCTCCCTAGGGGGCCTGGACTCTTGACTACCACTCTATTCCTCTTACTTGCACTTGCCGAATTCATCCTCGTCAACGGATGCTCCGTTATTTCTTCGTCTCTATTCCTACCACGAATTCTACTATCGTCCTCGTCGTCGTATACGACACCTCCTCGTCCTCAGTTGTCTCGATAAGGTCACGCGTACACCCTATAAACTAGGTTGTACTTGTTCAGGTTCTCTTCCGGTTTCACTTACTGAATATGTTGAGAAATGCGTGGTATTGAGGTGGTACTTTGTCAGCAAGTCCTTCCTCAATGGAGTGGATATTGGCATTCCAGATGCCGTTGGTGAGGTGTGCTGTGCTGATGGCTTTGCAACTGGGTGTGCAGTGGGTAAAGGAGATCGTTTTATTGACCCAGTCAATAAGTGGGTTGTGACATTTGAGCTAGTCATAACCTAGATAAATACTGTGTGTTCTGAGGTTAGTAACCATGGCGTCAACACTCTTGAAATGTCCATTGTAAGAAAATATTAAAGAGATGTAGTCTGTAATATCATCGTGAGAGGAGGAGGAACCATTGGTGTTGGAAATGGAATGTGGGTGGGACAGTTTTTGGGTGGGCATTTTCAACGATTGAACCCATTTTTTGTTGACAAATGTGTGACAAGCACTGGAGTCAAATAAAGCTTTTTTGTATGTTTTTTGCCATTTGGAGTCGTTTTTGAAGTATACCTGTAGGTTAACGTCAAATTTGTCTCCATCTGATATTTGTCTGTTTAGTATAAGGTTAAGGTCAGGGGAGGTTTCTGACAAAGAAGAAAGAGAAATTTTTTTATTTTTTACCAACGGAGAATTAAGCACACTATTTTTTAATTCCAGTGCCACGCTCTTTGGAGATGCTTCTTCGGAATGTGTATTAAAACTAGATAAAGTGTTCAGTGAAGTCTCGTTATCTGACCCACTGTCCATCTCCCCAAGCACAAAGAACTGGTTAAACATAGGAGAAGAAAAAAAGGAAGATAGAGTAAAATTACAATGGTTGGAATGTTCAGAATGAAGATCCTTCACCGAATGAATACCTCCCTGGTTCATTTGGCCTTGCCTTTTCCCTTCAACCCTTCAGTAGCAAGTTGTCGAGCCTATGTCGTAAACAGGTTGAAGTAGTAAGCCTGGGCTTCTTTGGTTTGCCAGATCGGAGTAGATGAGGAAGTGGTGGTGGGGACAACAGGCAGTGCAGATGTTATACCTGTTGTCAGGGTGAGTTCGATTTCCTATACTTTGGTACAAGGGGGAATATAGCGGGTTTTGCCCGTGGTGGGGTCAAAGACCGAATGACCACAGAGCTTCCTTGGTTCCTTACAGTTGGCCAATAGGTGACCAACTTTATTGCAATTGTAACATTTGTGGGTTTTGGTTTGTGGTTGGACAGCCCGCGTGTCCATTGATGCCCCCCAACTAAGCTGCATACCAACCTCGGTAAATTGGGGCTCATCCTGAGGTCTGGTTGGAAGGTTTTGCTGTTTGAGGCGCATGGTGGTGAACATTTTGCCAATCTGGTCGGCTTCTTTTTGTCACGTTGCCAAGGTATCCTTGATAGGTGGATTGCATATAGACAACTGAAAGTATATCTGGTAGTCAAGCCGCTCTTTGTAAAGTCGTAGAGCGGCTGAGTCAGTAATAGCTAAGTCAGCATCTTTTCATAGCAACTCGAATTGCTGTGTGAAGATCTCTACTGAGAGATTGCCTTGTTTGAGCGCTACCAGAGATATATACACTTCTTGTTTCAACACATCGATTCTAAAGAAGTTTTTGATTTCTTCTTTGAGTATTGCCCACGAGGGCCACATAAGGGTGGAGGCAGTGAGGGATGATCCTAGTTCCACATACTTTTCCATCGTAATGCAGGCGAAATTTTCTGCTTTTGCGTTCATCCGCAAGAGAACTGTGGCAGCTCATTGATAGTTGTCCAAACCGTCATAACACTGTACCCAGATTTCTACCCATATCCACCACAAGCGGAATGTGTTTCGGTTGCTGTCCCAGGTGCCAGGTTTGGCAATTAGTTTTGCTGGCAAGCTAGCCCTTTGATATGCTAGGGGTGGATCATCGAACAACAGACTTAGGGGTTTGCCATCTGCATCAGTATGATGAGAAGGAGGAGGGGGAGTGGCGGTTTGGGTGGCAATGGATGTTTGTAGCATTCTCTGCATGGTTACCATGGCATTGATCACATCTCGCCATGTTGGACTGTCTGGGGTGACACCCGACATTCTTGGAGAGGAGGGTGTGATGGAAAGGGATGAGATTGGAGATGTGCTTATCCACGGAGATACTGGGATGGGTGAGTCAGGATGTTGTGGGGATGTAATGATGAGGAGTTATCCACTTCGTTGATGCAGATGTATTTAACGAGGCGGCTGAGATTGCGTTGGTGTTGGCAGCATTTAGCAGGTGGAATGATGACAGAAGTGGGGGAACGGTGACAATGGAGTTCTGCTGAGAGTGGAAAAGGAGGAGCTGCGAGTATGGGCTTGAGTAGATCATCAATGTAGATATACCTGTGGAAAAGAACTGCGTTGTCCTTAACAGGTAGATCATTGTTGGGGTCGATGTTGTCAGGATTCTCTAGCAACAAGTAATTGGCAGGCGGGGGTGTTGGTTGATGGTTTAGTGTAAAAAAGTTGAGAGCGTTTTCTTCCCTTCTGCGTTCATAGTGGGAGAGGAAGTGAGTGTGCATAAAGGTTCTTTACATAGGAAGGGGTATTCAATGGAACAGGCCTTTAATAGTCCTATTCAAGTGTTGATGGGTGTGAACCTTTTAGAGCAAGCCTAATCTTTGGGCAACAGATTAGGTGAGTGATACTTGAACAAGGAGATGATGTTGGAAGTTGTTGGCGTAGACGGCGATGACAATGTAGAGGTGAGGAATGGGATTGAAGAAGGAATAGAGTGGTAATCAAATGTACAAGGACCCCTATTGGAGGGAAGGAGATACAAGTGAATAGAACTAAGGAAAGAGAACTAGATGACAGAGGGACAGGTTTATATAGTGAGAGGTGGTGTGATTAGGGCAGGTCATCTGAGTTCTAAAAGGTTAGGGTAGGTGAATAGAAGCATGATAAGGGAACATGTAGAAGCAGCAAGGTGTCCATGAGGCATAACATCATAGATAAGGCGATGGTCTGGACCCTTGGTCTAGGCCAATGTCACATGATCCCCAGGTCACATGATTGGTCATGTGATATGGAGTGAAGTGAAGTCATATACCTGTATAGTAGAGGAGCCATGTGATTGAGGTCACATGATCCGAAAAAGAGAAAAATGATAAGTCCAAATCGTAGAGTATGAAGAATTGAAAATGAGATGTTACGGGTCCTGAACTACAACATTGTCAAAGGGGATATGAATGAGAAATATAGAGAGCATCCAATGACAAGAATAAGACAGCAAAGTGCTTGGGTAGAGAAAGAGTAACAAGAGTGGTATTCAGATGTGTAAGGCCTCTGAGGGAGAGAATACAAAATGAATAGGACTGAGGGATAGACGACAAGTAGGTATGGTTTATATATGAAAGTAAGGGGCTTTAGGGTAGGTCGTCTGAGTCCTAAACAATTAAGGGCTGGTGTGAGAGATAGAAGAAAAGAAGTAAGATAAGGAACATGTGTAGGAAGCAAGGTGTCCATGCAGTATGACCTCATAGATAGTCTAGACTAGGTCTGGACTCGAGGTCATGTGGTTCCCACAGTCACGTGCAGAGATCACATGATGCAGAAGAGCAGAATATCATGTGATGTGGAAGAGCAGAATGTCATGTGATCTGAAAGGGGTAAAGTCATGTGACTGTGAGAGTGAAAATATATTAAGTACATTAAGCGAAAGAAAATGAAAACACAGCATATAGGTCCTGAACTATAACACTACCCCCCATTCACCAGCTTCAAGGTCCAGTCTCAAGTTGGTGAATTCCATATAGGAGGGACCAAAGGGAGAGAAAAGAGACATGAACTGTTCCAGAGAGATCCCACAGATAGGTTTTGGTGCCACAGGATTAAAAGCATAAAAATTGTTGATGATATCTTGTGCATATTTCAAGTTAATGGCGGGTTCCCAGGTGCGATCCACCTCATCCCATCCCTTCCAATGGATGAGATACTGCAATTTTCTATGGTAGAGATGTGATTGGACAATGTAGTCCACTTCGTATTCCTTGTGATAATCTTTTGTTATGATGATGGTGTTGGGTTTGTATACGTTTTACCCAGCTAGCAGGGCTTTATAGGGTTTTATGTGGGAAATATTGATGGTGGGGTGAATAGTTATGGTGGATGGAAGGACGAGAATGATGGCATTAGGGATGATGGTGGAGATACAGTAAAGGCCAATGAATTTTTGTGTTAATTTCCATGCTGGATAGGGGAGGGAGAGATTGTTATAGTTCAGGACCTAACGCTGCGTATTTTCACTTTTCTTCATCTTATCGGACTTAGTCGATTTTCACTTTCACAGTCACGTGACCACGTCACCTGACTTTCCCCTATTTTAGATCACGTGACCTTCTGCTCTTCTTCGTCACGTGACCTCACACGTGACCGTGGGACAACACGTGACTCGAGTCTAGACCTGGTCCAGACTCTCGTCTTATCTATGATGTCACGCCTCACGGTTACCTTGTGTTTCCCTCATGTTCTCTTATCTTGTTCATTCTCACACCGGCCCTCAAGTATTTAGGACTCAGACGACCTACCCTAAAGTACCATAGTATCATATATATACCATAACCCTACGTCGTCTTTCCCCAGTCCTATTCACTTGTCTACTCTCCACTTGGGGCCTGGACTCTTGATTACTACTCTTTTCCTTACCCTTGCACTTCTGGCCACCTCATCCTCGTAATCGGATGCTACGTCGTTACATCATTTCTTTACCAATCAACCAATATAACATCCTCGTCGTCATCATCGTTGACACCAACGTCCCACGTGTCATCTCCATCAGAACACTCCTCCAACCTATTAATTAGGTTGTACTCGTTTAGGTCTTGGTCCCGTTTCACTCATAGTATCTTTTTCGAGCAGCACGGGCAGCTGCAACACGTTCTTGTGCACTGTGGTAGAGAGTAGGACATCCCATAGATTGCGGGTTGACCGTTACTGCATAAGCAGACAAGTTTTGGCAGATCACATGACTAGATCCAAAAATCTAATCGCAATCAGTCTGATCCGATTAATCAGACTCAACGAGTTATATAGGAGAGTTATAGGAGAGTTATAGGATATCTTGACAGACAATTACTCAGATGGGCCATAATCATTGTCTAGACAATGGATATCCGATTGTAACTATGTTCTACATATACTCTGCCATTTTTGTTAGGGTAATGTCACAGGAACTTCAGCTGTCACCACCAAAATATTACTAGTAGTGCTCAAGATTCACTTTTTACACTTGGATGCTGACTTAGAGTTGGCCCAGACCGAAGTTGCTTACACGTTTGGAAGTAAATACATGGTCAGCATGCGTGTATCCCCCCCTCTACTAGAACACAGGATCCATGTCAAAATGGAAAATTGCCTCCCATAGAGCATAGATGAAAACGGGCTCCTAGGTCACTACATCACATCTCACTCAGCAAAAATTGTCAAGAAAGTTTGGCTCGTATTTTCGAAGAACATATACATAGGTTTCTCGTATATGAAACCGGACTAAACCTAAAGCGAGGAAAACCTAGTTGATAGGTTGGACGAGCGTGGAGACGGAGACGATTCGTTGCCGTTGAGTATCAACGACAAGGAAGATAACGATGCGGAATGAGTTTATA